>BQNB010007916.1:0-91825 GCA_026074375.1 Tanacetum coccineum | reverse complement strand
TGAACACTTCTAGAGAGAGAAAGGAAAAAAGGAAAAATTAGATTAGTAAAATTGAGAAAAGTGAACAACCAACCCTCTCCAAGGTGTAGAGAAGGGTATAAATACTCTAGAGTGGCCGGCCATATGGACCCTTGATGGGATTTCCACGGGCCTTGGGCTTTACTAGCCTATTTAGTTTCTAAATATTACTTTACGAGGCCGACACTTTTCGTGATCTTAACAATCTCCCCCTAAGGGAGGTTACTCCATTTTACAAAAACTTAAACCTAGCATACTATGCTTTGTCTTCAGTCTTGTGCTCGCAGACTTGTTTTCTTTACTTCATCTTGTGAACATGATGTAGTGATCATTGACTTTAGGTTTGAGCTTGTTCCATATAGCTTGACTTAAATGTGAACTTAAACTTCTTTGAGATCATCAACCCAACATAATCTCTTATCATCATCTTGTGATCTTTTGCCTTCTTGTGATCTTGTGACTTCTGGACCGACATGCTCATACTGTTCTTGATGTTTGAAAGCGTGTATAACCATCTTTCTTTATATTCTTTAACTTTAACACTTCGTCACTTTATGGAGGACGTGCGATATCAATTTAATACTTCGTCGCTTCAAGAAAGACGCGCGGTATCAGAGCAACGGAAGTCTTAAAACATGTACTTGAGCTTTCATGATGTCTTTACATATGTCGGTTGAGTATGAGCATGTGGTATTGGCTTTGACTTGTCATCAGGAAAACTGCTACCACCGTCAGGATATCTGCATAAATGGGTTAGTGATAAACAACATATATGGACGAAAGTGGCTTTGTCACTTCGTCGAATACGGTTGTAACAACCACGGTTCCCCGTTATTCAGTATAAATACTGCCTGTGATTAGGTAGAATTCCTAAGAATCTCCTTGATAGGGTTTCACAGCTGCACTAGCCGTTCTCATTACCGGAGCGTCTCAAAACAGACAACACGATAAGAGTGGACCGGTAAGTTACTATCTTTCCGATTAAGCCGTCAATTCGTGTTGAACTTTCCTATTCTCAGATACCCTTGTGAGGCTTCCCATGGATATAAGATTGAAAATTGATTTAGAAAATTAGCCGGTGTGTCAGGATGTAAACGGTTTTTATAACACACCAACAATTTTATCTTTTTTCAAAATTCATTCGTCAATTCACAAGCTGGACCGAATCGATATCCAGTATCACAAGTTTGATCCGTGTAGGATCTCAAAAGTCACCTACTAAGAGCTTATTTAATGCTGGCTCAAGCAAGATTTCCATCTTCACTGTGAATACTTAAGTATCACTCGGATGTTATGGCAAAATCACAAGGATAATGCGTAGGAATCTTTATACATTTCTTGTTTTTTTTCACATTGTGTGAATTAGCAAGCATATTTTGAATAAGTGTCCTAATGAGATTAATGGATGATCTCTTTTGGCTCTAGACTCAATAGTGCACTTTGGTTTTAGTGTGAATCTCAGTAGGCTGGAGCAGACTGCTACATATTTAATACCAACTAACTCGGAGTGAGAAAATTGAAAGATGCCATTGTAAATCTTGTGAGTACATGAAACAAAATCTTTTGAGAGATATTTTGAATGGCTAGGGGAGGGTTTGTGCATGTGCATTACTAGGTCCATGATGTCAGTCTTCAATGTCACAATCATCTTTGTGATTCTTGATAGCATATTTATTGACCCGGTTTTCGCCTAAGTGTAAGGAGGGCTCCTTTCTTTTCACCCTTTATCTTAACTTTTCTTTTTAATTCTTCAACTGCTTTAGCGCTTACCAAACTTCCTAACTATACCTTTGTTGTGGGTTTTAATTCCAATACTAAGCTCCATCTCAGTTCGGCACTTTTTTCCCTTAATCTCACTTTACTCCTTTTTTTCAAACCAAAGGACTTCTTACACTAATCTATGGAATATCCGTGTTCGATCCCACCGGACAGGCAAGATCAGGGAAAGTATACCAAAGACAAAACCACCTAATAACCTCCAATACACTACTTTAAATGGTTATTCTATTGGGACTTCCACATTCAGCCAATCACGTAACCAATTTGCTCCCCCTCAAATTGCATCAATAATCAAAATGAGTTAGCACATAATTGGGTTAGTGATCCGCCAATCAATACAAAAAAATAAATTTAATATGATTAATACAAAAAATAAGGAAGATAATCAATTATAGTAAATTATACGTATTTTCCGTCGGAGTTAAGAAGTTCACCTTAATAAACCAAATGAAATCTCAAAACCTTCCGGGTCGTTTCTCGATGAGAAAGGTTTGAATGGAAATCTACGTTCAAGTTGTAAATTGAGCTTGAATAGCATAAAAGTTTTTGATTTGGTTTTCTAAATTTACTAAAAGGGAAAGCATATAAAAGGGAAGCTAAACTTTTGGTTTTAAACATTTTTTTTATACTAAAAATTAAACTAATATTTAAATCTACAAGATTATACTAAAAAATGATCTAAAAATATAAATGACTAAAATGCTTTGCTAAGTGACGTGAAATGTTCATTAAGTGCGGGCTTAGGATTAACGAATTAAAATGACAAGTAAAAATGAATGCTTAAAAATAAATGACAAGAAATTAAATTGCATTAAAAATAAATGACGGAATATAAATCGAAAAGACAAAACTTATGACTAAATATTTTTTAAATCTTTTTAAACCCGCACCTAAATTCCAAATCACTAATCACTTAACAAGCACTACTAAATCTACTCACTACTCATAATGAAATAAAAACTAAACAATTTAAAAATAAAGCTACACTAAGCATGGCATAAATCAAATAGGCAAACATAAAATAAAACAATAAAATAAAACTACACTAATTAATTGAAAAAGGAATAGAAAATCGACCGAATTGGAGACCCGCAATTAAAACGAATACAACCCGATTTATTTAACTAAAACAACTAATCAAAGTCGGTCTAGCTAAATGAACCCTTAAGCTCCACGCCTCATGAGTTGACTGGTACCAAAAACACAAAGTAAACATTAAACTGTTAATCAAAAAATAACAATTATAACAACTTCTTAATTTGCAATTTTAGCATAACCCACTAGGCTTAACCGTGAATTCCAAAACAATTTCAAGTCAAACTTTACCACATACGTCCAATTAATAAACCAAATGCATCCCTAATTTAATCCAAGCGTGGCCCTATATTGTACAAATCAAATGGCCCCAATTGTGAATATACAACTAACCCAACGTAAACCATATGCGAAATGCCCAAAAATTCAATCATCTCCAGTAGCAATAACGAGACCAAAATTCACATTTGATTCAAGCATAACTCACTAATTTAACCTACCTTATTTAGCTAAAAGTATGAATCAAATAAGGTCTCCTAACATGGTTAATAAGCCATTTTGGAACTGATTAAGCCAATACAACCACAAGTCATTTAATCAGCTTATTTTAAAAAAGCACCGATATCGGGATTAAGCTAAAAAGAAATTGAATAAGCTAAAGAAAAAGTATTTCGAAAGCAACCAAAACTTTTACTCAAAATAGCTCACTCAAAACAAATAAGCACAACAGGTATGTTCGAAATAAGCAACGCTAATCACTTAAAAGAAATAAGCACTAATAAGCTAGAAATAATTAGACCCAAGTCAAATAAGCTATAGATCTATATTTTTATCTTTTGGAAATGAGTTTTTAAACATAATAAGCTGTTTGAGAAAAAGCTAGAACAGATTTAAACATCAATAAGCTAAAAATGAATTTATAAAGCAAAAGGAATAAGCTAAAAAACTTATTAAAAATGATATGAGCCTAGATCTTGAGAGAAAAAGTCACAAAAGTACTTATTCTCTAGTGGAAACAAGCTATAAGGATTCAATAAACTCACAACGAGCTTATTGAATAAGATACGAGATTAAGAGTAAGAAAAGAAATAAGCTAGTAGAATAAGCAAATCGACATCCACTTTTAACCATAAATTTATTTTTTGATATGCTACCGTTTACAAAAAGCTCTGAGAAAAGATGAAACAAATCAAAACGGAAAAACAATAATCAAAAATTTTGAAATAAGCTCCATACAAAATAAGCAAAAACTAAAAAAAACTAAAAGGTAAAAAAAAATACTAACTACTACTCCTTTTTCCAACTGCTGCTTGCGTCAATTTATAGCCAAAAAGAGTGAGTGAGGGTAATTCCGTCTCTTCAGTTGATCAGCTAATAAGAGTAATAGATCGAGGGGTACGATCGTCTTTTTCCATGAGCCACATCATAAACGCCAAAGATTGGCTGATTGCCTTAGGATTACCCAGCAAATTTCATCAAAATCCTCCAATCATTTAGCTCCACGTGGATTTCATTCTGCTTTACTCGAACACACCCTTTTTTTCAGTTGAAACAAATATGAAATATACTCATTTGTAAGGCCACATGTCCATCTATTATTCGCCCAAATACAGTAGTGGGAGCTCATGTGACCATTTGGTATTTAATTCCTATGCACGTGAGTTTCATTACTATATCACACTTTCATTTGATTCAATATTAGTGGGCCACGAAAAATGGCCCCCCCCTTTTCACTTATTGGGCTGCCTGGCTCTTATTTTATATGTTTTTAATAATTTGGGTTGGTTTTTTTTTGTGTTTATTGTATGTTTTTATTTTTTATTTTTTAAGTTTTAATTGTTTATATAAATTAATTGGGGTAACGAGCAGCCCAATAAAATCCGCAGGCCACCGTTGGACTCGTTTTTCTCGCGCTCCTTTATTCTCGTGCTCGTTTTGTACGTTTTTTGGTCTTTATTTTTGTCATTTTCTTTAATATCCATACCTGCACATATACAAACACAAAACAACATATATATGTAATTTTTATTATGTTTTTGGTCTTTTGGGGTCGCTTTTCATGGTAAAATATATGTATAAAATAGCTGAACACAGTTCGTACACTTATAGATCTTAAAATATCACACTTAATCATATACTATTAATCACATTGGTATGTGCTTAATTACACATACCATTTTCCATTCAAAATGTGCTTAAATAACCAAAAACGTACCAAAAATACATTGTATTTGTATGTTTTGCATTTGTATTGTGCAGGTAGCGGATATCTAAGAAAAGGACAAAAACGAAGCCAAAACGACATAACCGAGCACGAGAACAGAAATAGCATGAAGAGAAGTCAAAATCAGAGCCAAAAGTCAAAAAGTCAAAGTCAACCCCGACAAAAGTCAAAGTCAAAGACGGAGCCAAAACCAAAGAAAATGTTAATGGGCCAACCCGTACACATTTAATGGGCCGGGACAGCCCATTAAGCTTTTATATAAAAGTCTTATAAGCCTTAAACATTTAAAAACCCAAAACCCTTTATAACCAGTCCCAACAAACCGGCCCAACCCTTAAAAGCACTTAACTGTCGTTAGCCCTCAACCCTTTTCATAGTTAGTCTAAAAGGACTAACCATGCAAACATCCTGCTAACCTCAAGGACCTAAAATGCAAAATACAAGGACGACTCCTGCAATCCCACTATATACCTTGAGGGGCCATAGTTGCCCATTCCCCAAACTTTACCCTGTTTAAACCCAAACCCTTTTATACCCTTTTTTCCCGCCTCTACTGTACATCTTCTACACACGCTTTGCGTGTGTCCTTTCCCTGCATAACCAGACAAAATTTTCACCCCACAACAAAAACTTCACTCTCAAACCCTCACCCCACCTCACTACACTCCATTTGCCACCTTGGCAATCTTTAAAAGCCCTATTCGTCAAAGGAAAATGACAAAGGATTGATGGCTCAGATTAATTGGATTGGTGACCAAGAAAATTGAAGGGTGGAGATGATACTTTGGTTCTCCTCACACAGAAAACACAACAAGCACACTCAAAGGGCATAGGCGACTATATAAGTGTGTGCTTTTCACACAGTGATCTATCGAGTGTAATTTTAGGGTAGTATAACTATACTTTTAATGTTTTATGTCTTTTAAATTCTTGGTCTTTAAATTCCAAAGCAATGTATTATTTTTAAATTTTTAATGATAATTTCAGTTTAATGTTTAAATGATAATCTGTTTTCCTTTTAGGCTAGTTTATAGTTAATACTGTTATCCAAGTACAAGTGTAAAGTATTTAAGCTTTTTCATATAGAATCTAAAAAGGCTTTTAAGTGTTTTGAAGAAAAATTTCACAAAAATTTATCACTCCAAACTACCTAAGCTTTTATTGGAAGATAAGCTTAAAAAGGAAGAGCTTATGTTTTTTTTTATTTAGACTGCTTATTTATAAGCTGGGTAGGTTAGAGCTTATAGGAATTTCATTCATTCCCTGTTTTGAGCAAGGGAATAAGGTACACTTCACATTTTTCATTTTTTTTTGCATTTACTGTTCAATAGCTTACCTTGCTTATTTGTGCTTATTCTTGTAACAATTATGCTTATTCTGTCTTTATCATGCTTATTTGATATTAACTTATGCTTGTTATGGTTTAATTTTAAGCCTAAAAATGTGTTTTCTATTTTTAAAGGAGTGTTTGGGATAAGTGTCAAAATGGGTCAAAATTGGTAATAAACTCATTTGGGTCATTTGGTGAACTTTAACCAGCCCTTTTAAGGTGTTCTTAATCTGTTTTTCAAAGGTTTTATGTTTTAAGTTTTGTTTTAAGTCTTTTTCTCAAAGGGTGTTTTTAAGACGTGTTGACAACAATCCAAAGTGCTCTTTGATTAGGCTTTTAAAACCATCTTTTAAATAGTTTAAGTGTTGTTCTTAAATCCTTATCAAGTAGTGAAGATGTCTTTAAGTTTACTTTTGTTTTTGCAAAAATCTGTCAAAGTTACCGAGTTATTTTTCTAAGTCAAAAGTCCCCTTTTCAAATTCATTTTTAGTATAGTTAAAATTGATTTTAGCTTTTAAAATTTTGAGCATAAGCTCTTTTGTTGTCAAACTCTATCTGTTTTTTTTATGTTTATTTTATTTCAGCTTATTCTTCTACTTATTTAGCCTGCAAAAGCCTATTTGTTTTTCAAAGAAAACTAAAAACCAAGCTTGCTGTGTGACCAGCTCTTTTCACAAGCATTTTTCCAGGCTTATTTGCTTTTCAAATTACTTTTTCTTTGCTGTTCTAAATAGCTTATTGTACAAGCTTTTTAGTTGTACAACTCCTTAAGCCAAAAGGATCCACTTAAAGGCTTAAAAATAAGCCCAAAAGTGGTCCCTTAGGCTATTTGCCTGCATTTTGGACCCTTTAGCTTATTTGCTTATTTAAGCTTATTGCTTTTTTTTTGCTTAATTTAGGTTTAGTTCTGCTTATTAGGTTTTTTTTTTTGTTTTTTAGTTTTAAAATCAAAGTTAGCTTAATATCTTAGTGTAGACTTAATTTATGCTATTTGGCAATTTTAGTCTAAAATTTTTAATTTTTAAGCGCCTTTTTTCAATTCTGTCCATATTTAGCTTAGTTTAAGTCCTTTTTCATTGCTTAATTTTGTTCTCAATTGCATATTAGGTGTAGCATATTACATGCTTAGCTTATACACTTTTTCATCAGCTTATTTAGTCTAAAATGGTCAAATAGTTTAGCATTTAAGCTTGATAAGCTACTGTCATCTTTAAGCTCATTTTCTGAGCTTATTATAGCTTTTCAAAAATAATCTCAAGTTTTAAAGTTGTTAGTTTTCAGCTTATTTATAACTTTGTTTTTAAAGTTTTTCAAAAAAAAAAGAGTAGGGAAGTCCGGGGTGAGCAAGGCTTTTTTAAAATTTTGTTAGTTTTGCTTATTTTATAAGTTTAAAAAAAGAAAAAAAGAAAAAAAATGTTTGTTAAAAAGGATAGGCCACAGGAGTCGAACCTGTGACCTCTCCCTTCCATACCCAAAGCATTTAACACACACACTCACTACCATTAGCACCAGTAGGGCCATTCGGTATTTCTTTGCATCATTTAACTTTTAAACCCTTTTTCCCTTTTAAGCTTATCAGCCTTATTTGGCTTATTTACTGCTTATTCCGTTTAGCTTTTTTTTTCAGTTTTCATTTTTCTTAGAATCAGCATAGTTCAAAGTACTTTTCATGAATTTTTTAGATTTTTCCCATTTATTTTAGTATTTTTAATGAATTTTTCTTGTTAAAACTGTTTTTAATTCATATTAAATAAAATAAAAATCAAAAAATATATAATTCTTTATTTTTAAAATTTTCTTTTATCATTTAGGACTTGTAAAAATTAAATTTGCATGTGTAGGGTTTAAATTTCATGTTTTAGGATTTCGAGTCGCGTTTTTACGTTTCCGTTTACGTTTTAAAATTCGTTGTTGCTTCGTTTTTAGTGTAGCTTGCCTTTTGATTGCTTTTTCCCGTAGATTTAGAAAACCAAATCAAAAATTGTGATATTCAAGCATTGTTCCCCAAACCGATACTCGATTCTCAATTCACGCCTCGTCGGGAAATAAAACGACCCGGGTCCGGTTTTGAACTTTGAGGTTATCAAAGTGAGAAATCGATACTTCCGGTAATATATTGTGTGTTTGTGAATTCTTTGACTTATTACTTTGGTCAAATGTAATTTGTTGAAGGTTTACCTAGTATATATATATATATATACTATATTCAACGAACCAATTTTTGGCGCCGCTGCCGGAGAGGTATGTACGATTATCGAGTTGAAGTTTGTTGTGCCTTGAAGAACCTTCCTCGTGAAGTTATCATTTCGTTTGTGAATATTTTCTTCTTTATTAAAAATATACAAAAATATTTTTCATTTTCTTTTATTAGTATATTTATAAGATAAAAACAAGAAAAAAAACATAAAAACATTTTCTTTAATAAAGAATAAAAACCATCATCAATATAATGCTCTCAACTTGAGCATTATCATAATAAGTTCCCAACAAAAGATTAAAACTTGTCTTTTGTGTCACTTGCGAGGTACGGCTCACCTTTAATTGATTAACAAACTATAAGAGGGGTATAAGGAGGGTTGTTTCGAGGAACTACGACCCGAAAGAAGAAGGTTTTTAATAGCTTCGCGCTTTCCCGCTCCTCCGCTCCTTTGTGCGTTTTTCTTTTAAAGAGCTACCGTGAAGCTTGTTGATTAATTGGTTTAAGTTGTCTTATCTCATTTTGTCCTTTAATAAAATGAATTGTTTAAAAAACCTAAAAACCCAAAAATAATCTTCTTTTTCTTCTTATCCATTTAATTATTTTCTTAACCCTCTATATTGTTTAATTCTTATGGCGTCACTCGATTATCGTTTGAATCCCCTCTTCACGTTTAAAGAGTGTTCGTCTTGTGGATCTTTGTATAATAAAGAATGTTGCTGTTCGAATATGAGTTCCGTTGGCAAATTTGTTTGTGATCCTAATAAAACACCCGACTCGTCTCAACGACCCCCTCATAATTGTCCCAATTGTGGAAACCCGGTTGATGGTCTATATTGTCAACAATGTGCTCTATTACGAAAGAAATTGAGGGAAATTTTTGATGAAAATGAATTTTTCCAAGACTTTCTAAACACTTCCGAGTCATCCAATGACAACACTAACGTTGTTAATACACCTCAAGAGCCATTCGTCTTCAATCAGGACCCCGGTGAAAATTCTTCACAAAGTCCTCCACATATTGACCACCATTGTTGTTACGGGTGTGGTGATTCGTTAGATGATATCTTTTGTCAACTATGTACTTGTGAGTCTTGTGGGAACGGTGCTCATTATGGCTATAATTATACACCGAAAGTTCCGATTATCTCTAATCCGGAACCATGCTACAATCAAAACGTTGATGAGTTCCCACAAACTTTGCCAAGTTTTCATCCGACATGCTATTCTGGAGATGAAAATTCATTCACTTATGATTTCAATCTTAATTTTGTGGATGATTCTCCTAACCCACCTCCACAACCCCCGACGTATTCTTATGAGTTTTATGGGAACGATGCTCATTATGGCCACGATTGTCCACCTCAAGTTACGTTTATCTATAATCCGGAACCGTGTTACAATTAAGACTTTAATTTCCCAAAAAAATTTCAAAGTTTTCAACAACAATATATTTGTTGTACCCGTTGTGGGGGTCCTCATGAGACTTTTCAATGTGATCAATTGATCTTCGATGAGCCTTATTGTAAAAACTGCGAGTGACCTCATATGAGTTTTCAATGTCAACCGATGGATCAAAATTATTACGAACCTAATCATTGCTATGATTCTAATTCTTTCGGTTTTGACCAATTCCAACCCTCGCAGTTTCCCGTCATGCATCAACCGTCTGAGGAAAGCATTAAAGAATTTGAAAAGCATCTAAAAACTGTAGTGATATCCGCTTTGGAAGGAGTGATTCAACCACCTCAAGAAATGAGTATCCAAGATATGGAGGATCTGAAGCAGCAGTATTTAGATGAAATGAAAAGTTTAATTAATTCAGAATATCGTAATGAGATTAAGATTAATGAGCTTAAAGGTAAATTCAATGGAATGAGTATTAAGATTAATAAAAAGAAAGAGCTTCAGTATTTAGAGCAGGTGGCTAATCTTAGTACTTATCCTTCGCAACATTTCAATTCTTTTTGCTACGACGATGATGATGACGAGGAAGCTACTATTCAAGTGAGGGAATATTATAAGAATTCCCCTGTTGCAATCACACCCGACTTTCCGATTACGGACTCTCTCATAATGGAGGATGAGCATCTTGACACTATTCTAGAAACGGATTAATAAAGTCTAGTGTTGAGAACCTTGTCCCGATCCCAAGTGAGTTCGAGGATGTTTCTGATATCGAAAGTGAGTATGATGTGCCCGTTTGTGATGATTTTATGACTTCTTCTAATCCTCTTTTTTATTCTAACGATGATTCTACCTCTAGTGACGACGAGTCATTGTCTGATGAGAACGTTCTGAAGGAAATTTATTCGAACCCTCTTTTTGATGTAGAAATCATTTCTAATAAGATAGATCCGCATCACTTTAATGCTGAGTCTGATCTTATAGAATCCTTGATTAATGGAGACACTTCGATTATTTCTTCTTCTAAGATTGATTCTCTTCTCAAGGAGTTCTCCGCTAAACTCGCTCATATTGATTTAATTCCACCGGGAATTAATGAAACCGACTTTGATCCTGAGGAAGAAATTCATCTTGTTGAGAGATTGTTGTATGATAATTCATCTCCTCGACCCTCAGAAGAATTTAATTCTGAAAATTCAGATGCTATAATCGAATCTTTCTCTCCATCTCCTATCCCTGTTGAGGATAGTGACTCTCTTATAGAGGAAATTGATTTATTTCTTACTCCTGATGACTCAATGCCACCGGGCATTGAGAATAATGACTATGACTCTGAAGGGGATATCCTTTTCCATGAAGAATTGCTTAGCAATGATTCCCCTTCACTTCCTGAAAATGAGTCATTTTGTTTTGATATTCCATCATCCCCTCGTCCTCTTGCAAAACCGCCGGATGATGGAATTTACTTTGAGCCCGTTACGGGACTTTTGACTACCAAAGTTGTGGGTGATATTTCTGAACACTATGTTCTTATGCCTGAAATTTTGCCCACCCAACCTAGCCTTTGTCCAATGAATGACACTTTGATTCTATTTTCATCCGAAAATGATGACAAAGTTCATCTCTTATCACATCAGGGTTTTAAAGCTTCCAACCTTTTTCATCATAAAAGCCCGATGTTGATTCATGGAGAGAACATTCCTAACTTGGATGTTCCATTTCTCCATTTCTATCCTCCTTGACCAGCTCAAGTATGGGGGATCGAGTCAAGCTCAAGACTCGGTTAACAAAAATAAGCGCTTCGTGGGTGGCAACCCATGCTTATCCTTATATAAATATAATAGTAGTAATGAATAAGTGTGTTGTGAGGAGGCTCGCCTCTTCTTTTCTCGTTTGCTTGTATTTTGTGATAATTGTCCAGGATTTGCCTGGATTATGAAGCCTCTCGTGCTCGTAGTTTTGTCCTTCGATCACTCGAGCTTCAAATCCTCAGCTTCATTATGGGAATCCAATATCCTAATCTTATCGACTAACGTTTATCTTTGAGCACACTTAATAAACGACTTTAGATTTACGTACAGACTCTTCTTAAAACATTGAGGACAATGTTCAGTTCTAGTATGGGGGATCTTTCGATTTGATTGTGCCTGCAGTCGTTGTTTTCACGTAATCCTGTTTTTACCACCAAAATACCAACAAAATGAAAAAATTTAAAAATTTTCAAAAACAAAATAAGTGTTTTGTCACAATTTTGACTTTCCTGCTGGGGTGAGGGATTAAGATAATTTTTGACTCGATCGAGCGTGTTGAGCTCTAGCTTGTTCTTAACTTTTAGTCTAAGCATTTCAGCGGATCCCTTTTTTTTTAGAGATGTTTAATTTTTGCGAAGAACGAAAAATGATAGAGTTAAGTCATAAGTTAGATGCTAAACAAAGGATATAATTTAATTCTTAAGAGAATTCATAAGTGTTAATTGTGACTTTTTCTTACCATAAGCTTCCTACAGTATAATAATAGTTGCTATTTTTGAAAATTAAACTTAATTCAACAATTTTTGAAATCATAGTCAATAAATTTGTTGTCTTAGTTCAAAGTTATTCTATAAATTTTCTAAAAGGAAGTCTTCTATATATATCGTGTATAAAGTTAATAAAAAAGAAAAAAAAATGATGTTGAATAAGGTAATAATATAATCTGTGGCTAATAAAAGTGTTACTGCATCTTGCCGGATCAACCGATGTGGCAGTCTTCAAAAGAAAGCCCTAGTAAGAATAATTAATCGAAGATGATAAAAAGTATTTGTGCATCTTGCCGGCTCCAACAAACCGATGTTGCAGCCTTAAAAAAGAGATCCTGAGGATTTCAATTGCATCATGGTTATTATAATGTTAAGTGCAATAAATGTGATTTAATAAATATAGGGAAAATCTCTTTTTCTTAAATTTAAATATGCTTTGAAACTAAGACTATTTCATTTTAAGTTGTGGTTTTTTCTAAATAAGCTATGTATAAACGGGAAACCTAAGAGTTTTTGAAACCGAAGGTCCATGAGTCTTAATACTAGTCTCTGTAGGGTGTCAAAAGCCTGGTCACTTAGCCGCAAGGTTGGGATGTGCTGAGACGAAAGTCGCTACATGGGATGATCTCGCCTTCAAACTCACTATTCTTGGGTGGAACGTAAAACATAGGAATTTTGCAACAAAAAAAGTTGATCCATGGTTGAAATTCAAAATGGCACATTCACCTAATAAATAATAATTGTCGGGAGTGAAAAGTTTCACAAGTTACAAGTATGAGTAGTGTTAGCATCTTAACTTATATTTAACGGTGATTTCGTTTTTAAGCTTGTTTTGGGGTGAGTGAAAAGTCGGGGACGATGAATTTATCCATTTGGGCATTTTAGGATTGAAATGCTTCTTGTTCTATGACCCTAAAAGTTATGAAAATAACAAAAGTCAAACATGTTAGTTAGTTGCTCAAAAAGAAAAGTACAAAAAAATGAGAAAAATGAAAAGTACAAAAATATGTGTGGGAATAAGTGTAAATATTCAAAAATGGTCAAAACGGGGCTTTTCAAAGCTATTGATTCTTTAATTCCCCTTGATGAACACTTAGCTACTTTTCTAGGTAATTAGTCGAGGGGGATAGAGATTCTTGGTTTTCTAAAGTGTTTACTTATAGCATTGCGTGAGGACATGACAATATCTTAGTATGGGGGATTTTGGTATGTGTTTAATTACACATACCTTTTGCCTATAAAAACGTGCCTAAAATAACCAAAATATACCAAAAATACATTGTATTTGTGTGTTTTATGGTTTATGATTAAGTAGGTAACGGATATTCACTAAAGGACAAAAATCAAGTCAAAACGGACAAAACCAAGCACGGGAATGAAATGAGCGCAAAAAGTCAAAGTCAAGTCAACCAAAAAGTTAACCGAAAAAGTCAATGTCAAAGACGAAGCCGAAACCAAAGAAAACTTATCGGGCCAACCAGACCCATTTTATTGGGCCAAGTCAGCCCAATAAGCATTAAAAGACTAAGGCTTATATAAGCCTTTATCACATTTGGCCTTTTAAACCAAATCTGCCATTGTAAACAAAAGCAGCCCAAGTCCATTAAAAGAGTTAACAGACATAACGAGCCTTTTATTCATCAGTTAACTCTTTTACGCTGCTGGTCCTTACACCTTCACACCACAAGTCCTCAAAGGACCATCCTTGCAATGGAGTTATATGACTTCAGGGGCTGTTCTTGCCTCTCTCCCAAACATCTACACCACAAGGACCATACCTGAAATAGAACTATATGAGTTGAAGGGCCAAAATTGCCAACTCTCAAAACTTTAAAACATAACCAAATTTACCCGCCCATTTTCACTGTACTTCTCCCACACAATGCGTGTGCACTGTAGCACTCTTCCAAAACATCACTTTCCCTCACCCTCTTCCCCAAAACCCTTAACCCCACACCTTAACCCCACCTCACATGGGCTCAATGCCACCTTGGCAATCCTCTAAGTCCCTATTCGTCAAGATTTTCAAGACAAAATCAAGTGTTCAGATTCGTTGGCTTGGTGAACAAGAACTTTGAAGGGCTGAGATGAAGACTTTTATACTCCTTACATAACTAGCACAAGAAGCACACATGGCTGCTCATATTTGACTATAAATACTAAGCTTAATTCTAGTTTGTAGTATGTAGTTTTAGGAGTAGTATAACTTTACTTTTAATGTTTTTATGTCATTTAAAATTCTGTCATTTTACTTTCAAAGCCTTGTAATATTTTTAAGTTAATGAAAATTTCAGTTTCAAGTTGTTAAAATTCTGTCTCTTTTAAAAGTCTTATGCAATCAAGCTTATTTGTGTTCACAAGTTCTTTCTATAAGCTCTTGTAAGCTTATAGAAGCCTTTTATACTCATTTAAACTTTCACAAAAGCTTTAGTGAAAGTTACTGTTTCATTAAAAAGAAATTTGGTATTCGAGCTTTTTGGAGCATGGTGTATTATGGATGGCCATGGGTTAGAGCTTCGTGGGAAGCATTAGGATGTTCTTAAACTGATTTTGGAGTTTAAAATCTTAACAAAAGCTGTGGACTACTTGTAAGTCCCAAATTTCCTTTTCAAATCAATATTTATGCATTTGCTTGTAATTTGCTTAAATTGTGCTCAATCTGTGTTTGTAATGCTTTTTAGATGTTAATTATTGCTATTTGATCTTGTTTTATGAATTTCATAAGCTGTTTTAGCCTTAAAATGAGTTTTGAAAATTTAAAGGGGTGTTTGGGATAGGAACTGTTTTTGCTTAAAATCATGTTTTGGTCAAGTTAAGTTCTCAAAATGAATTTAGATTCTTCTTAAATGAGTTTTAGATCATGTTGGATTAGGATTTGAGCTAGTTTTCAAAAGTTTTTATGTTTTCATAAGTAATGTTCAAATCTGTGATCCTTTTATGTTTATAGACTGTGCACATTTTGATTTTAAGCTAAAAAGTTTAAAGTGGTGTTTTCTTAGTTCAAAATGCATTTCTTATCCAGCCTAAAATCTGGTTGCAAGTTATTTTGAACTGTTTCATTATTTAAAACAAAAATGGGTCAAAACAGGGCCAGTTTTTTGCCCATTTTCATTTCCATTTTTAGGTTAGTTAAAATTCAAGTTAGAGTCTGAAAATTGGAGCATAAGCTCATTTCTAGCTAGCCTAAATCTGTTTTTGTTTTTACAAACTATACGCTTATTTTGAATGCTTATTTTTAGGGCTGCTAGTTGCCATTTTTCTCTTAAAACCAAAAATGCATTCAGTGAGCAGATTCTTTAAAACTTGACTTTAGTTGTTTTAATCTGTTTTGAATCATGTTTTTAATGCTTAAATTTGTAGTTTGTTAGCTAAACTTATCATGTTTTCAGTTTATTAGCTTATTAGGTAGCTTTTTCATGGTTTAATTTGCTCAAAAATCTGTTAGTATAAAAGTCTTAAAAAGTTTTTAAGTTAAAAAACTATCAGCTTATTTTTAGCTTTTCCAGCTTATTGTAATTGCTTATTTAGGGTTAATCTAGCTTACTAGGTGTAGTTTAGACCCCCATAGCTTATTCAGTTTAGTCCCTAGCTTATTTTAGCTTATTAGCCTTTTTAGCTTAGAATTTTAAGTATAGAGGCTCTTAGGTAATTCTGTCATTTTAAGCTTAGTATTAGCTTATTTTTTATTCTTATTGCTTATTAGATTTAGACTTAATCCTGCTTTAGCTTATTGAGTTATCCTTTGCTTATTTAGTCTTTAAAAAACCCATTCTGTTTTAGCTTAAAAGCATATATC
Source organism: Tanacetum coccineum (assembly GCA_026074375.1). Lineage (NCBI taxonomy): Eukaryota > Viridiplantae > Streptophyta > Magnoliopsida > Asterales > Asteraceae > Tanacetum > Tanacetum coccineum. Next base: position 75,521 of record BQNB010007916.1, on the reverse strand, counting down.
TCAATTTGCAAACTGCCAATTCAATTTGGCTTTTTCTGTGCTTATTTGTGGTTTCTACAAAAAGTTGCTTTTTTAAATTTTGTTAGTTTTGCTTATTTTATAAGTTTAAAAAAAGAAAAAAAGAAAAAAAATGTTTGTTAAAAAGGAGAGGCTACAGGGGTCGAACCTGTGACCTCTCCCTTCCATACCCAAAGCATTTAACACACACACTCACTACCATTAGCACCAGTAGGGCCATCTGGTATTTCTTTGCATAATTTAACTTTTAAACCCTTTTTCCCTTTTAAGCTTATCAGTCTTATTTGGCTTATTTACTGCTTATTCCGTTTAGCTTTTTTTAGTTTTCATTTTTCTTAGAATCAGCATAGTTCAAAGTACTTTTCATGAATTATTCAGATTTTCCCATTTATTTTAGTATTTTTAATGAATTTTTCTTATTAAAACTATTTTTAATTCATATTAAATAAAATAAAAATCAAAAAAATATAATTCTTTTTTTTAATTTTCTTTTATCATTTAGGACTTGTAAAAATTAAATTTGCATGTGTAGGGTTAAAATTTCATGTTTTAGGATTTCGAGTCGCGTTTTTACGTTTCCGTTTACGTTTTAAAATTCGTTGTTGCTTCGTTTTTAGTGTAGCTTGCCTTTTGATTGCTTTTTCCCGTAGATTTAGAAAACCAAATCAAAAATTATGATATTCAAGCATTGTTCCCCAAACCGATACTCGGATTTCTCAATTCACGCCTCGTCGGGAAATAAAACGACCCGGGTCCGGTTTTGAACTTTGAGGTTATCAAAGTGAGAAATCGATTAACTTCTGGTTAATTATTTTTTTTATTGTGTGTTTGTGTATTCTTTGACTTATTAATTTGGTCAAAGGTAATTTGCTTGAAGGTTTACCTAGTATATATATATATACACTATATTCAACGAACTAATTTTTGGCGCCGCTGCCGGGGAGGTGTGTATGATTATCGAGTTGAAGTTTGTTGTGCCTTGAAGACCCTTCCTCGTGAAGTTATCATTTAAGTTATTGTGATATTTTTTCGTCTTTAGTAAAATATAACAAAAATACAAATATATTTTTCATTTTTTTTATTAGTATATTATAAGATAAAAACATGAAAAAATCAAAAACAGAAAAACATTTTCTTTAATAAAGAATAAGATACCATCATCCTATATAAATGCTCTCAACTTGAGCAATTATCATAAATAAGTTCCCAACAATTATTAAAAAACTGCCTTTTGTGTCACTTGCGAGGTACGACTCTCCTTTAAATTGATTAACAAACTTATAAAGGGGTTTTAGGAGGGTTGTTTCGAGAAATCACGACTTGGGGTCCCCATAAGAGAAGGTTTTTAATAGCTTCGCGCTTTACCCCTCCTCTCATCTATGTGTTTTTCTTTTAAAAAGCTAAGTGAAGCTTGTGATTAATTGGGTTAAAGTTGTTTATCTCATTTTGTCCTTTAATAAAATGAATTGTTTAAAAAACCTAAAAACCCAAAAATAATCTTCTTTTTCTTTTATCTTCTTATAGTATTTCTTAAACACTCTATATTAGTTTATTTCTTTTATGGCGTCACTCGATTATCATTTTAAATACCCTCTCACGTTTAAAGATTGTTAGTCTTGTGGTTCTTAGTATAATAATGAATGTTGGCTGTTCGATTATGAGTTACGTTGCAAATTTGTTTGTGACCTAATAATAAACACCCGACTCGTCTCAAACGACCCCTCACTAATTGTCCATTGTGGAAACCGGTTGATGGTCTATTTTGTCAACATTGTGCTCTATACGAGAAAATGAGGGAAATTTTTGATGAAATGAATTTTCAAAGGACTTTCTAATACTTCGAGTCTTCAAATGTCAACACTAAAGTTGTTAATACACCTCAAGAGCCATTCGGTCTTCAATCAGGAACACGGTGAAATTCTTCACAATGTCGCCACATTTGACCACCATGTTGTACGGGTGTGGTGATTTTCGGGTTCTGTTTTGGTTTTGTGTTCGGGACGTTTTTTTGTGATGAATATCTTTTGTCAAAACTATGTACTTGTGAGTCTGTCGGAACGGGGTGCTCAATTTATGGCTATATTATACACGAAAGTTCTGATTATTCTATTCCGGAAAACTATGATACAATCAAAAGTTGTGGTTCCCACGCAAACTTTGCAAAAACATAGGGGGGGGTTAATTTTTTTTTCCATATTAAAAAATTTCCGACTTGCTATTCAGGGATGAAAAAATTCAAGTTCACTTATGATTCCAATCTTATTTTGTGATGATTCTCCTAACCGCTCTCCAACAACACCTGACGTTATTCTTATGAGTTTTGTGGAACGATGCTCATTATGGACAGATTGTCCACGTTCAAGTTCCGTTTATCTATAATCCGGAACTGTGTTACAATCAAGACTTTAATTTCCCACAAAATTTTCAAAGTTTTCAACAACAATATCTTTGTTTTACCCTTTGTGGGGGTCCGCATGAGACTTTTCAATGTGATCAATTGATCTTCGATGAGCCTTATTGTAAAAAACCGCGGGGGACCTCATATGAGTTTTCAATGTCAACCGATGGATCAAAATTATAACGAACCTAATCATTGCTATGATTTTAATTCTTTCGGTTTTGACCAATTCCAACCCCCGCAGTTTCCCCTCATGCATCAACCATCTGAGGAAAGCATTAAAGAATTTGAAAAGCATCTAAAAACTGTAGTGATATCCATTTTGGAAGGAGTGATTCAACCACCTCAAGAAATGAGTATCAAGCTATGGGGATTGCAAGCAACAGTATTTTGTTGATTATGACAATGTTTCCAATTAATTCAGAATATCGTAATGAGATTAAGATTAATGAGCTTAAAGGTAAATTCAATGGAATGAGTATTAAGATTAATAAAAAGAAAGAGCTTCAGTATTTGAGCTGGATTGGTTAATACCTTTACTTATACTGCACAACATTTCAATTCTTTTTGCTACGACGATGATGATGAGTAGGAAGTACTATTCTATGTGAATGGGAATATTATTAGAAATTCACCTGTTGCAATCACACGACTGTTCTTTTACGATTTGGACTCTTCTAATGGAGGTATGAGACATCTTGACACTATTCCGGAATTCGGGATTCGGACGAATTAATAAGTTCTAGTGTTAAGGATACCTTGTTACGATCCTAGTGAGTCCCGAGGATTTTTCAGATTATCGAAAGTGAGTATGATGTGCCGTTTGTGATTTTTGTTATGACTTCTTCTAATCCTCTTTTTGATATTTATGACGATTCTACCTCTAGTGATGACGAGTCATTGTCTGATGAGAACGTTCCGAAGGAAATTTATTCGAACCCTCTTTTTGATGTAGAAATCATTTCTACTAAGATAGATCTGCATCACTTTAATGCTGAGTCTGATCTTATAGAATCCTTGCTTAATCGACACTTCGTATTATTTCTTCTTCTAAGATCGATTCTATTCTCAAGGGAGTTTCTCCGGTGAACTCGCTCATATGATTGTTATTCCAACAGGTATTTAATGAAACCGACTATTGATCCCCGAGAAGAAATTTGTCATGTTGAGAGATTGTTTCTGTATGATAATTCAATCCCCTCGACCCTCGGAAGAATTTAATTCTCCTGAAAATTTGATGTTATAATCGAATCTTTCTCTACATCATCCTATCCCGTTAAGGATAGTGATCTCTTATGGAGGAAATTGATTTATTCTTATTCGGTTAATCGAAAGACACCGGGCATGAGAATGATGACTATGACTCTGAAGGGGATATATTCCTTTTTCTTGAAGATTTTCTTAGCGTTGAAATCCCCTTCACTTCCTGAAATGATTCATTAGTTTTGATATTCCTTTAATCCCCTCGTCCTCCTGCGAAACCGCCGGATGATGGAATTTATTTGAGCCTGATACGGGAATTTTTGACTACAAAGTGTGGGGTATATTTTGAACACTATGTTCTTATGCATAAACTTTTGTCCCACCCAACCACACTTTGTCCAAATGAAGACACTTTGATTCCATTTTCATCGAAAATGAGTGGGGACAAAGTTATATCTTATCACATTAGGGCTCTCTTTAAAGATTCTAAGCTTTTTCAATCATAAATGCCTGTTGTTGATTCTGGAGATAACATTCCGAACTTGGATGTTCATTTCTCCAATTTTATCCTTTTGACCAGCTCAAGTATGGGGATCGAGTCAGGCTAAGGACTCGTAAACAAAAAAAAGACGCTTCGTGGGTAGGAGACCCATGCTTATCTGTATATAATATAATAGTAGTAATGAAATAAGGTGTTGTGGGTGGCTCGCCTCTTCTTTTCTCGTTTGATTGTCATATTTTGGATTATTGTCCAGGATTTGCCATGGATTATAAGCCTCTCGTGCTCGAAGTTTTGTCTTCGGATCACTCGAGCTTCAAATCCTCAGCTTCATTTGGGAATCCACATTATCCTAAGATTATGACCTAACGTTTATACTTTTGAGCATCACTTATAACCGACTTTAGATTTACGTACAGATCTTCTTAAAACATTGAGGACAATGTTCAGTTCTAGTATGGGGGAATCTATCGATTTGATTGTTGTCTGCAGTCGTTGTTTTCAACGTAATCCTGTTTTTACCTCCAATATAACCTACAAAAATGAAAAAATTTAAAAATTTTTCAAAAAACTAAAATAAGTGTTTTGTCACAAATTTGACTTTCTGTGGGTAGCAATAAGAATAAATTTTGACTCGATCGAGCGTGTTGAGCTCTAGCTTGTTCCTTAACTTTTAGACTAAGCATTCGCGGATCTTTTTATTAGAGATTTTAAATTTGCGAAGAACGAAAAATGATAGAGTTAAGTATAAGTTAGATGCTAAACAAGGATAATTTAAAAATCTTAAGAGCTCATAAGTGTAATTGTGACTTTTTCTCCCATAAGCTCCTAACCAGACTAATAATACGTGCTATTTTTGAAAATTAAACTTAAATCAACAATTTTTGAAATATAGTCAATAACATTTTTTGTCTTAGTTCAAATTTATACTTAATTTTCTAAAAAGAAGTCTTTTCTTATATATCGTGGATATAAGTTAAAAAAAAAGGAAAAAAAATGATGATTGAATAAGGTAATAAGATAAATGTGGGTAATAAAAGTTTACTGCTCTTTGCCGGTCTCAACCAGATGTGGCCAGTCTTCAAAAGAAAGGCCCATAGAAGAATAATAATCCGAGACTGATAAAAGTTTGCTGCATCTTGCCGGCTCACAACCGATGTTGCAGCCTTCAAAAAGGTCAAGGATTTCAATTGCATCATGGTTATTATAATGTTAAGTGCAATATATGTGATTTAATAAATATAGGAAAATCTATTCTTTTTTTTTCTTAAATTAAATATGCTTTGAATCTTAGAGCTATTCATTTTAAGTTGTGTTTTTTCTATATAAGATAGTAATAAAACTGGGACAACCTAAGAGTTTTTAAACCGAAGGTCCTTGTGTCTTAATACTAGGTCTATGTAGGGTGCAAAAGCCTGCGTCACTTAGCCGCAAGTTGGGATGTGCTGAGACGAAAGTGCTACATGGGATGATCTCGCCTTCAAACTCATTATATTGGGTGGAACGTTAAAAAATCGGAATTTTGCAACAAAAAAAAGTTGATCTCATTGGTTGAAATTCCAAATTGGCAAACATTCACCTAAATATTTAATAATTGTGGGAGTGAAAAAGTTTACAGTAAAAGTTATGAGTAGTGCTAGCATCTTAACTTATATTTAACGGTGATTTCATTTTTAAGCTTAGTTTGGAGCAGGTGAAAAGTCGGGGACGATGAATTTATCCATTTGGGCATTTTAGGATTGAAATGCTTCTTGTTCTGTGACCCTAAAATTTATAAAAATAACGAAAGTCCGAACATTCTAGTTGGTTAAAATGAAAAGTACAAAAAAATGAGAAAAAGAAAAAAATACAAAAATATATGTGGTAATAAGTGTAAATATATAAAAATGGTCAAAACGGGGATTTTCAAAGCTATTGATTCTTTAATTCCCCTTGATAAACACTTAGCTTACTTTTCTAGGTAATTAGACGAGGGGGATAGAGATCTTGGTTTTCTAAAGTCGTTTTTACTTATAGCATTGCGTGTTTGAGGAATGACAATATCTTTGTATGGGGGATTTTGGTTAGGTGTTTATTTCACATACTTTTTGCTATAAAAACGTCGCCTAAAATAACCAAAATATACCAAAAATACATTGTATTTGTGTGTTTTATGGTTTATGATTAAGTAGGTAACGGATATTCACTAAAGCAAAAAAAAAAGACAAAAATCAAGTCAAAACGGACAAAACCAAGCACGGGAATGAAATGAGCGCAAAAAGTCAAAGTCAAGTCAACCAAAAAGTTAACCGAAAAAGTCAACGTCAAAGACGAAGCCGAAACCAAAGAAAACTTATCGGGCCAACCCGACCCATTTTATTGGGCCAAGTCAGCCAAATATGAATTTTGAAAGACATAAGGCTTATATCAGGCCATTTATCACATTTGGCCTTTTAACAATCTTGCCATTGTAACAAAGGCAGCCAAGTCATTAAAAAGAGTTAACTGACATATCGAGCCTTTTATATAGTTACTCTTTTACGCTGCTGGTTCCCTTACAATCTTCACACCACAAGTCCTCAAGGACCATCCTTGCAATGGAGTTATATGACTTCAGGGGCTGTTCTTGCCTCTCTCCCAAACATCTACACCACAAGGACCATACCTGAAATAGAACTATATGAGTTGAAGGGCCAAAATTGCCAACTCTCAAAACTTTAAAACATAACCAAATTTACCCGCCTATTTTCACTCTACTTCTCCCACACAATGCGTGTGCACTGTAGCACTCTTCCAAAACATCACTTTCCCTCACCCTCTTCCCCAAAACCCTTAACCGCACACCCTTAACCCCACTCACATGGGCTCTATGCCACCTTGGCAATCTCTAAATCCCTTTCGTCAGATTTTCAAGACAAATCAGGGTTCAGATTCCGTTGGATTGCGTGAAATAATGAACTTTAAAGATGAGATTAAAGGACTTTTTATACTCCTCACTATAAAACTAGCTCAACGAAGCACACATGGCTGCTTTCTATTTGACTATAAATACTAGCTTAATTACAGTTTATAGGTAAAAACCCTTTTTTTTTTTTTTACTTTTATGTTTTTATGCATTTAAAAATTCTGTCATTTACTATTCATAGCCTTGTAATATGTTTTAAGTTAATGAAAATTTAGTTTTTAGTTGTTTTATAAAATTCATGTCTCTTTTAGTAGTATTATGCAATCAAGCTTATTTGTGTTCACAAGTTCTTTCTATAAGCTCTTGTAAGCATATAGAAGCCTTTTATACTCATTTAAACTTTCACAAAAGCTTTAGTGAAAGATACTGTTTCATTAAAAAGAAATTTGGTATTCGAGCTTTTTGGAGCATGGTGTATTATGGATGGCATGGGGTAGTGCCTAATGGGAAGCATTTGGATGTTCTTAACTGATTTTGGAGTTTAAAATCTGTACCAAATGTGATGGGAATTCTTGTAAGTCCCAAATTTCCTTTTCAAATCAATATTTATGCATTTGCTTGTAATTTGCTTAAATTGTGCTCAATCTGTGTTTGTAATGCTTTTTAGATGTTAATTATTGCTATTTGATCTTGTTTTATGAATTTCATAAGCTGTTTTAGCCTTAAAATGAGTTTTGAAAATTTAAAGGGGTGTTTGGGATAGGAACTGTTTTTGCTTAAAATCATGTTTTGGTCAAGTTAAGTTCTCAAAATGAATTTAGATTCTTCTTAAATGAGTTTTAGATCATGTTGGATTAGGATTTGAGCTAGTTTTCAAAAGTTTTTATGTTTTCATAAGTAATGTTCAAATCTGTGATCCTTTTATGTTTATAGACTGTGCACATTTTGATTTTAAGCTTAAAGGTTTAAAGTGGTGTTTTCTTAGTTCAAAATGCATTTCTTATCCAGCCTAAAATCTGGTTGCAAGTTATTTTGAACTGTTTCATTGTTTAAAACAAAAATGGGTCAAAACAGTGTTGTTTTTCAAGTTTATGGGTCAGTTTTTTGCCCACTTTCATTTCCATTTTTAGGTTAGTTAAAATTCAAGTTAGAGTCTGAAAATTGGAGCATAAGCTCATTTCTAGCTAGTCTAAATCTGTTTTTAGTTTTTACAAACTATAAGCTTATTTTGAATGCTTATTTTTAGGGCTGCTAGTTGCCATTTTTCTCTTAAAACCAAAAATGCATTATGTGAGCAGATTCTTTGAAACTTGACTTTAGTTGCTTTAATCTGTTTTGAATCATGTTTTTAATGCTTAAATTTGTAGTTTGTTAGCTAAACTTATCATGTTTTCAGTTTATTAGCTTATTAGGTAGCTTTTTCATGGTTTAATTTGCTCAAAAATCTGTTAGTATAAAAGTCTTAAAAAGTTTTTAAGTTAAAAAACTGTCAGCTTATTTTCAGCTTTTCCAGCTTATTGTAATTGCTTATTTAGGGTTAATCTTGCTTATTAGGTGTAGTTTAGACCCCCCATAGCTTATTCAGCTTAGTCCCTAGCTTATTTTAGCTTATTAGCCTTTTTAGCTTAGAATTTTAAGTATAGAAGCTCTTAGGTAATTCTGTCATTTTAAGCTTAGTATTAGCTTATTTGTTAGCTTATTTTTGATTCTTATTGCTTATTAGGTTTAGACTTAATCCTGCTTTAGCTTATTGAGTTATCCTTTGCTTATTTAGTCTTTAAAAAGCCCATTCAGTTTTAGCTTAAAAGCATATATCTCAATTTGCAAACTGCCAATTCATTTTGGCTTTTTCTGTGCTTATTTGTGGTTTTTACAAAAAGTTGCTTTTTTAAATTTTGTTAGTTTTGCTTATTTTATAAGTTTAAAAAAAGAAAAAAAGAAAAAAAATGTTTGTTAAAAAGGAGAGGCCACAGGAGTCGAACCTATGACGTCTCCCTTTCTTACCCAAGCTATTTAACACTCAAAACTCATCTTACCATTGCACCAGTTAGGGCCTATCTGGTTATTTACTTTGCATTCTTATTTTAACTTTTAAACCCTTTTTCCCTTTTAAGCTTTTCTAGCTTATTTGGCTTATTACTGTTATTCCGTTTAGCTTCTTTTTCTAGTTTTCATTTCTCTTAGAATCAGCTAGTTCAATGTACTTTTCATGATTTTTTTAGATTTTTTCCCATTTATTTTAGTATTTTTAATGAAATTTTCTTATTAAAACTGTTTTTAATTCATATTAAATAAAATCAAAATCAAAAAAATATAATTCTTTATTTTTAAAATTTTCTTTTATCATTTAGGACTTGTAAAAATTAAATTTGCATGTGTAGGGTTTAAATTTCATGTTTTGGATATTGATTAGTCGCGTTTTTACGTTTCTTTAAATTGTTGTTGCTTCGTTTTAGTGTTAGCTTGCATTTTGATTGCTTTTTCCAGTAGGAATTAGAAACCAATCAAAAATTTTGTTATTCACAGCTTGTTCCCAAACGATACTCGATTCTCAATTCACGCCTCGTCGGGAAATAAAACGACCCGGGTTCAGTTTTGAACTTTGAGGTTATCAAAGTGAGAAATCGATACTTCCAGTAATATATTGTGTGTTTGTGAATTCTTTGACTTATTACTTTGGTCAAAGGTAATTTGTTGAAGGTTTACCTAGTATATATATATATACTATATTCAACGAACCACGACCAACTGACTAATCTGTCACCCAAAAGTTGCATACTGCCAGATGTACTTCTTCTGGTATCTTGGCAACTAGCATGATCAACATCAACAAAAGCTGTTAGTGCAATACAGGAATCCTTCGAATACCATAGACCCACGTTAATGGTTCCTTTTAGGTATCAAAAGATTCTCTTAACTGCATGTAAGTGTTTTTCGGTAGGCTTAGCCTGATACCGTGCATACATGCAAATAGCAAATACAAGGCCTGGTCTACTGGATGTCAGATACATAAGGGAGCCAATCATTCCACGATAACGTGTAGGATCAACTTCTTTCCCTTGTTGATCTGAATCCAGTTTGGATTTCTCCACCATAGGAGTATCAACTGGGTCACTAGATTCCATTCCGTACTTATTAATTATTTCAAGAGCATATTTAGATTGGTTAAGAAAGATGCCTATGGGACTTTGAGAAATTTGAAGTCCAAGAAAGAATGACATTTTGCCCATTATCGACATCTTAAATTTTGAACACATTATTTTAGAAAATGTTTCACAGAGGGCAAGATCAGTAAAAGTAAATATTATATTATAACACCCCGTGTTTTAGGGACATTGTACGTCGTCAATATATTCACTATTTATTTTTATTATTGTACGCATTTGCTTTTCAATCGTAATCGTTAAGTTAGATCGCGTAAGCTAAAAATTATCGTTCAATGTAAACGGGCATCAAACAATTAAATGTTTACATCAAGCAAGTGTTAAGTAATTATTTTGAGTATAATTATTATGTTTGTTCATTTTATTTTTATTGGTTACGTAAAGTGTTTACGTTTCGCGATAAAATACGTTTAGGCATTCTTGGAACCACCAAAACTTTTCTACGCTTCAACAAATACCCACAATTGTACTCAATACCCAAAATTTACTAAATAATATCACATATATGCATACATGGCCGGATATAGATGGAAATAACACAAGAAAATATCTAAAACTTTGCAACTTGATATGTACATCATGAATCTAATTTAACCAAAAGGACTTCACCATACCTTGACCAAAAAGACTTCCTTAAAATCCTCCAATTGTCTCAAGACTTACTATACCACTTTTTGACTAGTCCTTATGATATATAAGACTTTAGATAATACAAGTAAACACATACAACTTATTTCTTAAGGTGAAAAACACAAAACACTCTCTCTGTCTCCCTCAAAACCTACGGCTAAACACTAAACCATACAAACAATTCATATAAATTTTCCTACCACATTTACACACATTCTTACATGATATATAAGATATCCCAAGGTAATTTAAAGGCTTAGTTATGTCTTTACAAGGGTTAAACAAAGGAAAAGCAAGATTAGGGTTTCAATTAGAATTAGGGTTTTCAAGACTTGTAAGCTAGGGTTTGGTTTCTAAACAAGGGTTTAGATCACTTTGTTCATCACTACACTTCATATTAAGGTTACCTAAAACTCTTAATCTCTTTATTTTCTTGATTTTATGCATATATAATGTTTGTGTAGTTAATCACCATCTAAGAACATGTTTACTTGTAAAAATGGATTTTTACACTTGTTTATGATTTGGTAAACTTTTATATATGTTATATGAATGCTCATATCATCTTATAATGAAAGTATAAGTAATGTACAAGTGTTGGTTATGTATAAAAAGTATATGTAAACAAGTTAACTAAAAAGTATACTTATGAAAGTTCATGGATAAATAAGTATGTACACATTTGGATCTTGTGATTTTTGGAAAATATATGGACTAATCATGGACTAGAGACCCTAAGGATGTAAGACATGTGATTATGAGTGTTGTAATGGACTTGTAACAAAGTGATTAAACTTAAAAGTTAGAAAAACTCATTTTAAACACATTTTAAGAAAAAGTTCAAAACCTTATGTTTGAAATTTGAATTTAACATATATATTTTATGATTTTATAAAATACTACATGTCACAAGGATCGTGGGCATGTAAAGAACTCGAAAAACCAATTTATAACGAAGGAGATTGTTGCTTATTCATTCCTTAAAGAGCCTTAGGGTATATGGAATGGATATTGTTGCTTAATTTTTTGTCTTGTTTGTACTTTAAAGAGTCTTAGGGTATATGGTGCAAATAAGATTGGTCCATTTATGTCTTAAAGATCCTAAGGGTATATGACACGAATGGTGCCATGCTTAAGTAACCTAATAAAAGCCAATTTTTGGTCGCCTCGATGTGGACTTCATTCTTGATGACATTTCATCTTTTGAAGGGGGCTAGGAACTAATTATTGCGTCTTAACCGTTACCCTTTATTTTTGGAATTAATAAGTATCGAAATAAAGTCTTAAAGAGCCTTCGGGTATATGACTTAAATAAAATCTTGAGATACAAAATTAGGAATAAGGGAGGAGAAGTAATACACAATTAGCTTTTATGAGTAGTGTTAGCATCATAACTTGTATTTTACAATTATCTTGTTTTTAAGCTTGGCTTGGAGAAGTGAAAGTCGGGGATGATAAATTTATCCATTTGGACACTTTTTACGTTTTTTGTTCCGTGATCCTCAAAGTTATCAATGAATAATGAAAGCAATACATTATATCACACAAGAATAAGTTGTAAGATGTAAATTATGAAAATCATAAAAATAGAAAAAAATTGAAAAATAGGAAAACAGGGTGTTTTAAAACTTGTGATTTCTTAACTCTCCCCACAAAGACTTTGCTACTTTTCAAATGATTAGTTTGGGGAGGTTTTGAGGTATTTGGTTTTAGAGCATATAATATTGCGTGAGGACACGACAATCACTTAGTTTGGGGAATTTTGATATGTAAGAAATCACATATTCTTTTTATAACAAAAATGGCCCTAAAATGATCAAATAATGCAAATTATGCTTGTATATTGCTTGTTTTGTCATTTGTGATGTGTAGGTACGGATATTGCAAAAATCACAAGAAAACAGCCAAAACCGGGCAAACACAAAAACGAGAATGGATAAAGTACACAAGAGCCAGAAGTTTCTAGCAAATGGTCAACAAAGTCAACCTTGGTCAACCTTTGGTCAACAACAAAAAGACAAAACTTTCAAAATACCAAAAGAGCCCCTATTGTTAAATCATTTTCACCTAAAAACCCTAAACCAATAACACCGTTAGTCCTTTAACCTTTGAGGACTAACGGTCGTTAAATCCCTTAACCCTTAACCCTTTTTAACTTTTAACCCAAGTCCAAAAACAATAAGTTTGTCAAAAAAGAACACAATAACCACAACAAAACCCCAAACAGACACAACAATACGCCCCACACCAAAACACAAAACAGCAAACTACTTCCAATTCCCTTAAAATAGCCCAAGTCAATACCTTTATAAGACGGGTCAAACATATCAAACGGACAAAAGAAAAGAAATGGCGCCAAAGATGTTTTTACTATTGATCATCATCTCCAAAATTACCCTGCTCGAATTAAAGGGTAAAAACCCATTCTTTGCACTTATCTACAAAGGCCTTGAAGATTCTAAGTACTAAGTGCCAACTCAGCATCAAAAACGTCACTCAAGGGTCCTAATTGGCTACAACTGACAAGGGAATTACACGTAGACTTCAAAGAAACATAATCATTTTGGGAATTTGCACTAAAACAAAGCCAAAAGAAGCACAAAAGGTAAATTAAACCACGAATTACCACACTGGCAATCTGTGTGACATTATGATCCAATGGTCCAAGATAAAGATGCCAAATCAGTTATCATCTAAGGGATAATATTAGAGGAGCGTTTAACCAACTTCAGAACCTTCCAGACTTTAAATTGCTCCTATAAATACAAGTCTTGCTCACTCACAAAGGAGGATCTTATCTAGAGTGAATAATGTAGGATCAACAGAACCTTTGGAGAACTTTTGGGAGAGTAGAAATGATGATAACAAATCATACCAAGCCCGTAGAGCCTGCTTTAGCCCGTAAAGAGCTTTCTTCAGCTTGTACACGTGGTTAGGATTATCTTGATCTACAAATCTGTATGGTTGACTGACGTAGATCTCTTCACGTAGTATACCGTTTAAGAACGCAGTCTTGACATCCATTTGATAGACTGTCATGTTCTTGTGAGCGGCATATGCAATAAAGATTCTTATGGCCTCTAGTCGTGCAACCGGTGCAAAAGATTCTTCAAAGTCGATTCTTTCTTCTTGACGATATCCCTTTGCTACCAACCTAGCCTTGTTTTTCAAAACACCTCCCAGTTCATCTAATTTAACCTTGAAGATCCACTTTAAGGTAATGATCATGACACGATCTGGACGAGGTACGAGCTCCCATACTTCAAGTCGTTCAAACTCATTAAGTTCTTCTTGCATAGCTTCGATCTAACATGATTCTTTCAATGCTTCTTTATAATTCTTTGGTTCAACGTGTAGGAACCTGAGAATATCACTTTATTTCACCATGGTAAACAAGAATTAAAGATAAGAAGATAAGAAGAAAATAGGAAGAAGTTAGAGAGAGAACAAGATAGAGAAAGTGAATGGTTGATTACTTGCAAGTGTGAAAATACAAATGAGAACCAACACTATCTCCACACTTGGAGAGGGGTATTTATACCTAGACTACTTAAGTTGGACGCATAGCTTTTCTAACATGGGTCGGGCTCAGGTTTTGGTTGGGCTTAAGCCCGATACACGTGACCAATTAGCTTACATAAACAAGCCCGTTTACCCTTTCTAGCCTATTACAACATATAATTAAGTAAAGACCGAGCTTCCATGATTCGTAGCCGGGCTTCCTTGTTCGACTCAATATTTTGAGGCTAACAATCTCCCCCGAAGCAAGGCTTCCTGTAGATTCTGAGCTTCCATGTTCAAAAACATATTTTAAGGCTAACAATATCTCCTAATGTGTGGTCTTCGAATCCCTGAGGTGAGATCTTATATCTTGCTTCCTTGAACTTTTTGAGATTGCTTTGTCGTTGATTTCTTGAATCTTTGGTCTTTATTATGTTGTAGGCTGGTTCCTTCATGCCATGTGATCTTTGATCTTAAGCCTTTGTCATTGTCTTTCGACTTTGTCTTTTGTTCCGAGATCTCTAAATATTTTCCCTGTTTGTCTTGATCGTCTTTGCCACCTTGCGATCTTGTGTCTTGACCAACATGCTCATACTTTTCATCATCTTGAAAGCTTGCTACAATCTCCCTTGATAGACTTGATATCTTAAAGGAAGATCTTGTATATCAGAGTTTGCGGAAGTCTTTGTCTTTAATTCTTGAGCTTTCTTGATTCTTAAATCTTGATGCTTATAGTATGTCTTTGTAGTTTGAGCATTAACATGTGGTAATGAATCAGACTCTGTTGGAATGAGGCTGCAACACCGTCGTTTGTACCTAAATTTTAAATTTAGTGATAAACAGCAGATATGGACGAATATGGCTTTGTCATTCGTCGAGATTCGGTTGCATTAACCTCTGGTTCTGTAGGACCGTTTTACAGTATAAATACTATACCTATGATCAGGTAGATACTGTACTTGTGATCAGGTAGGTTTAATTTGGAAGAACCTCCTTGACAGGGTTTCCAGCTCAAAGTGTTAGATCCTCTAACGCATATGCATTAGATTCACCGTACTTACTTGTTCTTAATACCAGAACGTCTCAAAGCAGACAACACGATATGAGTGAATCAGATAGTTACTATCTTTCTGATTGAGTCGTCAATTCATTTACTGGATCAAGATCAATATCTAGTTGACACAAGCTTGATTCATGTAGAATCTCTCAAGTCACCTACCGCAGATCTGTTTGATGTTGACTCTGGAAGGATTTCCATTCATCACTATGAATACTTAAAAGTATCACTCTGAATGTTCTGGCAGAATCATAAGGATAATGCGTAGAACTCTTGTCAACAGCTTGTGAACTTATTGGTGTTCAACAAGTGTTTGTCATGGAATGTGTCCTAATGAGATTTATTTTATTGATATTTTGGCTCTAGACTCGATTAGTGCATTATGGTTTTAGTACTCAGAGGCTGGAGCAGACTGCCACCTATTCAATATCAACTAACTCGGAGTGAGAAAGTCAATAGAAGTCGTGTGTATCTCCGTGACAAATGAGATAAGTATCTTTTGAGATAAACTTAAATATCTGGGAAGGGTTGTGCAGTGTATCACTGTGTCCATGATATCTTGTCTTTAGTACCAGAATTTATCTTAGTGAATCTGATAGATTATGTATTGACCTGGTTTTTGCCTAAAGTGTGTAGAGGGCTTCTTTGTTTTCACCCTTTATCCATACATTTCTTTTTAATTCTTCAACCCCTTCAATGCTTACTAAAGACGTCATTACTAACACCTTGTTGTGATTTTCTAGTGTTAGATCAATGTAGTCTGGCAATTATTTCCGTTCTCATTCTACCTCCAACCATACCTAAGGAATGCTATTTCTACTCATGTACGAGTGTCCTAGGGTAGATCCCTCTGGTTCTGGTTGGATCATATGATTAATACCTAACCTAACCACCTTATGGCCTCAGAATCGTTGTGAATTAAGATGTTGTTGGGTATAAGATCATAACTATAAAACCTTTTTCGAAGAGTATAAAGCACTTTGAGTTGTTTATATCACTTATTATTTTCAAGATCACATTTTAATTACATTTCTCCTCTTATTTTAATTACTAATTAATTAGTATTGAAAATACCAGTGATTAAAATTAGTCTTGGAAAAATAAAAGCTTTTGTGGATATAAAGGTTTAGCATGAATTTTGTGAACTTTTTCTTCTTCATCCACTTAATTTTAAATTTTAAAAAAAAAAGGTTAGACCAAAAAAATAATACCAAGTTGTAAAATGAATATAAAATTGAGGTTGAGGTAGTGTTGAGCACACAATTTTGAAAGATTATGAATGTCATTGAAGAATTCTTGAAAAATTATGCTCAGACACTGGATCATCTTATAACATACAATCTATTGAGTAGTCATTATTATTACTGATTTGTTATGAAGACTTTTTATAATGTTTTGAATACATAAGAATTGTCGTGAGATGATGTATCCAAAATCATTAAAACTTTGTTTTTCAAAAAACTCCCCCTCAAACATTGACTCATTTTGAAAATGACGCCAATTAAAAAGAATTATCTTGGAAATCTTTATGAGGAATGGAGTGTTGAACACACAATTTTGAAAGATTATGAATCATCAATGAGAAATTCTTGAAAAATTGTGTTCAACTTTTTGAAAAACCAAATGTTAGAAGACTTCTCTTCTAACTCTAAGGATAAGCGCACTTATGCGTACACTCTCCTTTGTTGTTGGGTCCGAGTTGTAATCTGAGAGTGATTACAAGTCATGAAGAAAAATTAGAAATGACATGTTTTGAAAAACACTTGAAACTCCTGTTCGAACTTCATTTACACGCCCGTGTCGATGTTAATCAACATTTCTAGGTACGTAAATGTTATCAATTCCAAGAGACACGCCGAGAAGATTCTTTTTAAAAATTTTGATTTTCTAAAAAATATTTACAAGTCGTGCCTTATTGTAAATTACAGTTTGATCTTCATCCTTTTTGTTCTTCCATAACCACTTTAGCTTGATTACAGTCTTGCCAAAGGGTTTATCGACGAATTCCCAGACTTATAGTCTGTCAAATTGATGAAGTTCTTCTTGCATTGCCTTTATCCATGCTGAATCAGCCATTGCCTCCTTAATGTTTTTCAGTTCAGCAGTACTCACGGTGAGCACGAACATACACATTTCAGCTATTGCAAATTGTCATCTTGTTTGCACTGGCTTGGATGGATTTCCATGGACTTGTTCTAGTGGGTGATCATTGGTCTAACGATATTAAGAATCGTGTGGTTGATAGAAGATATGCATATTTAAATTATCAATATTGCGTGAGGAAGACTCAGCAATTTTTTGTACCGGGTATAGAAAGGATTGATAAATTCATCTTGTTGAAACTGTGTAT
Organism: Tanacetum coccineum; assembly: GCA_026074375.1. Classification (NCBI taxonomy): domain Eukaryota; kingdom Viridiplantae; phylum Streptophyta; class Magnoliopsida; order Asterales; family Asteraceae; genus Tanacetum; species Tanacetum coccineum. Next base: position 57,817 of record BQNB010007916.1, on the reverse strand, counting down.
CTTCTGCTTGATTATTGTTGTTTTCCTCAGCATTAACATTTGTTGGAGTTATTGGTTCTGTTGAAGATTGAATATTCATTATAGGTGGTGTGTCTTGTTGTTTAGAATTTTTGGTGGGAGAAGAAGACTTGTTGACACTTGACGTACCTGCATTGAAAAATACATCGTACAAAGGACCGAAAAGAAGATCCAACTCTTGTTGTGATTGAGATGTTGTATCTGCTGAAGGATAAACATTTTGTAGTGGTGGCGCGAGGTCAGAGTTGTCATAGTCTGACGCCTTTTGTCGTTGGAGAACGAGGCCTGAAGTGTTATTAGCAACAAACGTCTTACACATCTCTTTGATCTCATCAAATCTAAGATGTATGGATTCAACTATCAATTGAGTTCTCTTGTTGTAAACTCGATATCCCTTAGACTGAGTGGAGTATCCCACTGATAAGTGTAAAAATACACATATCCGTTTATACCTAAAATAACCCAATTAAACCCAAAACAGCTAAAAATGGCAAAAATATACTTGTTTTTGTGTTTTTTGTGTGCAGGTACGGATATATCAAAAATCACAAGAAAACAGTAAAAAACAGGCAAACACGAAAATGAGAAACGGAAGAGCACAAAAGAAGCCAGAGATTCAAAGCCAAAGCCAGAAAAAGTCAAGCTTCAATCAAAAAGTCAAAGAAAGTCAAAGTTGTGGTCAAACCTTGGTCAATCCTTGGGTCAAACAAAGTCAACTCAACAAAAGGACAAATCCCAAATGTTTTAAAACAATCCCTTAAGTTCCAAAAGTTACACAAATGGGCCTTAAACTTATAAAAAACCTACCCGGCCCAAATGCCCTAAACCCATTTCCCTTTTATAAAAGTCCAAGGACCAAATGTGCGCTTTCTGAAAGTCATTTTACACTTTAACTTGTGAATACCAAAGACAAGGACTGAATTTGCCATATGACTAAAGTTCAAATCTAATTTACCCCTCCAGTTATAAAATAGGCGCGAAAGTTTGTTTCACTGTTCATTCATCGTCCTAAGTTACCCTCAGTCAAAACGAAGGGGCTTTTCACAATTGATGGACAGGATAGACAATTCAGGTGGAATAGTACACAATGGCAGGGTCAAAAACGTCATCTCAAGGCATCTTATTGGTCATTCAAGCAATCAATCACACGTGGCCAATGAAGAAAGCACAAGAAATGTTAGGATTTACACTAATCTCTCACTCAAAAGAAGCACAAGAGAATCTCAAATGGATTGCCACGCTGGCAATCCGTGTGAGCTCAATTGTGATCCAACGGATGAGATTACACCTTCAATGATTAGCTAATGATCAAAGGGATGAGAGGAGAGGAGCCTCTAACTGATTTTAGGACTAGAACATTCTTTGGCAGGTTATAAATATCACACTCATTCACACACATTGGAGGGGGGTTTTTCTTTTTTTTCCTTTTCACTAGTTTAGCTTTTAGCTTTTTAAATAGCTTATTGTAATTTTACTTTTAAAATCATTTGTAATCTCTTTTCAGTAATGTAATCAATCCTTTTTAGCTAATGAAATCTACTTTTTCTATTGGATATAACTTGTTTAAGCTCTCAATTTACTCTAAGTGTTTGTACTATGACTCATAAGCTCACAATAAGTCAATTTCAGCTCTCTTAGTCTCTAAGCTAAGATAGAGCTTAAACAAGTCTTAATCTACTCATATACTCCTAAATCAGACTTAAACTCGCACCCCTCTGTCTTTTGAACTTATGAGACCTTTGGAAGGAGAAGCCAGTTAGGGACAGGGGCTTCAAGACTTTTACTGGCTTATTTCTAATAAGCCAGAGCTGTAGAAAAGCTCTAAGAGTAATTTGCTTCTGTTAAGCTGAAGCTATTTGTAAGTTTTCCTTTAATTTCCTTGTCATTTAATTTCTAGCTTAATAATTACTTAAATGCTTAAGTAGCTTCTTAGTTTTTGCTTAACTGCTTATTGCTTGCTTATTCTGTCATCTAGTTAGCTTAACTGAGTTAGATTGAGTCTAATTTTGTTCTTTGATAATTTGTCTTAGGTTTATATAGTTAGAATATAGTTGTGTCAATTTCTGTCTAAAAATCATAAAAACTTAAAAAATTAGTTAAGCATAGCTTATAGATCTTTAATTTTAGCTTTAATAAATTGTTGATTTATGATTAATAAGCTTAATATAAGCTGTTGATCATCTGGTAATAAGACCTTTTCAAGTGGATTTCAAATTTTAAGCTTCAATCAAATCTGTCAAGTAGTATAAAGGAGTGTTTGGTTTAACACACTTTGACCTAAAATAGTCAAAGTGAATTGTGATTTTTGCTTGAGTCAGCTTCATAATCAATGATAACTAGTTGTAAAAGAGTTTTTAAGGATTAGATTTCAAAATTTAAAAAGTTTAAGCTATTTTTAAAGCTTCTTACACCAGGGGAGCTTTATTTTTTATCTAGCTTATCAAAGGCTTGATCTAAGCTTTTTAGGCTTAATTGTAAGTTTGCTTGTGTTCATTCTCATTCAATAGAAGTGTATTGTGCAGGACTTACCACTAAGGTAGCCTGCATTTGAGCTTTGTGATTTTACCATTTACATCAGCAGTAGTAACAACAGTTACTACTGCTTGCCTTTTTGATTTCCATTTTAGAATAGCTTAAATAGGATTTAGGATTTAAATCTTAGTAAGTCTTTAGATTACATTTAGCTTAATTAAGTTTTAGTCTTATTTTTTATTTCTAGCTTATAACTTAGTGTACATTAGCTTTTAAAATTTCATCAAAAGCTCAAAAAGACCAAAAACAGTAGTAATAGTATTAAGCCTTCTAATCTTAGAATTTTAAGTTGTAGAATCTAATTTTCTTGTTTGAATTTATAGCTTATAGTTAGATTAATTAGTTTTATTAAGTTCAGCTTAAGTTTAGGCTTATTGAGCATTTGAGTTTTTCTTAAGTTTGAGCTTTTTAAGTTTGTTCTTGAGTTAGCTGTTTTGATTCTTAAATTTAGTTGGTGTTAAGTGTTTTCAGATAAGCTAGCTTGTTTGAACTAGCTTATGCACATCATAAGCTACCTAGAACAACTTTTGGTTTTTAATTTGAGCTTAAAATAAGAAGTGTGCAAGGGTTTAAGTAAAATTAAGCATTTTTTAGCCCAAAAGCTTACTTTCTGTAAGCAGCCATTCATAAGCTCTTTTTGAGCTCATCTTTGAGTTATAGCTTAAACTACTTTTATTAAAAGTTCTTAGAAATGTTGGCTTAATAAGTTTCAATTGTTGTTCTTTCAAAAATTTTCAAAAATAAAAAAATAGCAAAAAGGGTGTGTTGCCAGACTAGAACCCACGACCTCTCTCTCAAATGCCCAGCGTGTTAACCAAAGTGCTACAATAGCTCATCCAACACTCTCTTGCACAATTTATTTAATATACACGTTTTCCTTTTTCATTTTTTAATAAGCCGTAGCTTTATAAGCACTTTTCTCAGCTTATTCGATAAGCTGGGTTGTTTCTTTTAATTTTCTAGTAATCTTTGTTACATTTTAGATTTTTCTTGAATTCTTTGTAATTTTCCATCAATTAGTTTATTTTTAATAGTTTTTCGAAAGTTTTAATTTTAGAAAATTCATAAAAAATAAAAAAAAAGTTTTAGAAAATTTCAAAAAAATTAGTTTTTAGTTTTATAAAAATTACTTTTAGGTTTACATTCAGTAAAATCATTTTTACACCTTTTAGATTTTAATTTTCATTTTTGGGCTTTAATTTTTAATTTTAAAAATAGGATTTTAACTTTAAAAATAGTTAAAAATAGTTTTCTGAGTTTTTATGTTATTTTAGACATTTCTAAGTTTAAAAATCATTTTTCTCAATTTTTAGGACTTAATTTGTTATTTTTAGGATTTAATTAGATTAAAATAGTTTTTAATTCATAATAAATTCAAAAATAATCGAAAAAATATTTTTCTTTTTCTTAAAATTTTCTTTTGTCCTAATTTAGGTTTAGGATTTTAGTTTGAATTTTTAGGAGTTAAATTTAGTGTACTTGCTTATTCGTCGCGTTTTATTTGCTTCCCGTTAATTGTTTAAGTGTTTAATAGCTTTTACTTGTTCATTTTATTTGTTGCTTTTATTTAGTAGTTATAGAAACTCAAAAATATATTTTCTCTCATTCAAATCACAATCCAAGCTAAAGAAGAGGTTTTCAATTTCAAAGTCTGTTGGGGGAAATGACCGGGTGATCATTCTTCCGGTTAAATATAGTATTATATTATTATATATAATATCTTTTAAGAGTGAATTTTCTTAGGGAATTTTCTTAATTAATCTTGTGGTATTATATTATATATTTTATAGTGTATATAAACTAACAATCACCCACCAGAATGAACAGATCCCTTTTTTTTTTCATCTTGTCTAGATTTTCACCATCTCTAGTTAAGTAACAGGTGCAACCAAAGATGTGAAGGTGTCTGATTAAAGGTTTTATGTCATTGATAATGTGATAGGAAGTCTTCTCATGTGTCGAGATTATGATTGATCTGTTTTGAGTATAGCATGCGGTTGCAATTGCTTCAACCCAATAGAATAAAGGAAGTTTAGAAGCTAAAAGCATTGTTCGAGCAGCCTTAACTAGAGTACGGTTTCGTCTTTTAATAACGCCGTTCTGTTCAGGTGTTCGAGGAGTAGATGTTTGATGCTCAATTCCTTCTTCTTTGAAATATGCATGGAGTGTCTTGTTTAAGAACTTTGTGCCTCTTTTAGTTCGAATAGAAATTACTTGAGCTTGAAGATTGCGTTGAATCATCTTGAGAAAATCTTTTAGAACTTTTGGTGTTTCATCCTTGGATCTTAGAAATAGAGTTCAAGTATATCTGGAGTAGTAGTCAACAATTACCAGAATGTATTTCTTCCCATTAATGCTTTCGACACGCATAGGACCACATAAGTCCATATGAAGCAAATTTAGCCGTCCTTTTGTAATTGGAACAACCTTTGTCTCTAATGAACTTCTTTTTGCTTTACTCACTTCACAAGAGGAACATAGTTGATCCTTGACATATTTCAGTTTTGGTAAACCAATCTCGATTCCTTTCTTGAAAGCAAGTAGATGTGTCGAAGTTTAGATGAGATAAGTCCTTCGCGATGCCATAACCTGCTTGAGTTAGTAAGGCTTTAGCCATTGAAAACAGATTGGAGAGTGATGAAGTGGTTTTCTTAAGAGAAATTGTTTAGAGATACAGATCTCGTTTACTGTAAGTATGTCGTTATCCCTGAAAGATCTCTAACAAAAACAAGTAGATTTCTAGAAAGCAACCTTTAAATCCGCATCACAAAATTGACCAACCGAGAAGAGATTGTGATTGAGGACTTTGATGTAATAAACCCTGTTGATCGTGATATATCCTTGAACCAAATCTCCATAACCAAGAATTAGAGCAAATTGATCATTGCCAAAACGAACAATACCTAGATATTTTTCAACAAAATTGCACTGCAGCTTTAGATTGCCCGTATTGCGTTGTTGCCATCCCAGTGTCAACAATGAATATAGATGAGTTAAATAATCTGCAAGAGAATTAGAGGACGATGGAACACTTGACAAATTAGATCCTAAAGTATTTGAAATTTTCAAGACATTAGTTATCCTAGATGCATTATCTATGGTTGGACTAATACTTGTGTTCACATTTTCTTTCCTAACTTTAGGCACCCATTTCATTTTTGTCTTAGGAACCTATTTATATCCTGATGGGCATTGTTGTTCTATCCACCATTTCTAGGCCTTAATTGTTTTCTCATTACAACATCCTATTGAAAATTTGTATTTCTGAATAGTAGTTTATGAGTGCAATGTTTTCTTAGGGGTGTGTAACAAATTCTTTTTCTTAGGACATTTGGGGTTGTCTAGTACTAATAGGCACTATTTAGCGCTTCTTAGTTCAAGCATTCCGTCATTCAAGAGTTAGAAACACAAGCATCCTGATTCAAATTAAACTCCACATTTTTCCAAAGTTAGCACAAACAGCATTAACATTCGAATATCTAGATTTTAAACTGTCATTACCCGCAGTTATAGTCTTTGTTTTATTAGAAATACTAGAATTCCTATGGTGGTCTTCTACTTCAGTCTTCTTAAACTTCACTTGACTATTGTTTGGCATGACCTTATCTTTATTTGAGTGCTCCTAAGCTGTGGTCTGCTAACACTAGTTCGGTGAATTACTCCTGTAGAGGTAGACATGCGAGGATTAGTATTTCTCGAAATCTGAGGCAACTGTGATGCTTTAGTTTGTGTTGTCCTAGTATTATTTCTATACATTCTTAGTTTGGGGTCAAATTGTGTGTTTACAGCTTGCCTTGCTGTTTGAGGCAAAATCTATGTAGTGACTGGTTTTGATAAACCTTCTGACACATTAGTGTTGGGAACCGACTCTGTCTTTGAAAAACTTTTCCTCTCAAGAGAGTTCTGAAAATATGGAGCGGTTTGCTCTATAAACTGATGGTTGTGGAATCTTTGAACATTTGGTTGTCGATAAACAGATGGTTTTATCAACTTAGTTTCCAAGATTTTCCTTTGCATTCGCAAGGTGTTTCTTTAACTACTTATGCAATGTTCTTGTCTTGTAAGTGAGCTTTCCTAATTTGGATTTTGAAATATTGTTCACGTTTTTACTTTAGAAATATATTGACGCTTTTTTCTTTGCAAAATGTGTTTTTTTCATTTGTTTGACATTGTTGTAAAAGCTAAGTTCATTAGAAAATCGAGTGTTTTTTATTTAGCAATACTTTGTATAAATTTATTATAAACTTCTCTTTCAATTCAGTTTCACGTTTGGTTAGAAAGCTTTTGTGCAAGTCAGTATCAGTCTTCACTTTTTGTAGATATAAGCATGTCTGTTCAGTAGAGGAGCATCTAAATACGTAAAGAATGAAATAAGAACACATAACATAATTAGGACACCACTCTGTGCAGAAGTATATCATACATGTTGTATAATCTGCTTTTCATATTCAAGTTTTGTCAATTTATTTTTAGGGATTAACGTATTTAAATCAGCATGATTTTTGCTTAAGTTCATGAAACAATTGAATCTATCATTTGTGTCTTTAGGGATAGGGCGGATGTTCTGGCAAAATCACAAGGATAATGCGTAGGACTCTTGTTAACAGCTTGTGAACTTAATGGTGTTCAACAAGTGTTTGTCATGGAACGTATCCTAATGAGATTTATTTTATTGATCTCTTGGCTCTAGACTCAATTTGTACGTTTTGGTTTTAGTAATTGAAGACTGGAGCAGACTGCCACCTTTTCAATATTAACCAACTCGGAGTGAGAAAGTCAATAGAATTTGTGTGTATATCCGTGACAAATGAGACAAGTATCTGTTAAGAGAAACTTGAATGGCTTGGAAGGGTTGTGCAGTGCATCACTGGGTCTATGATGTCTTGTCTTTAATACCAGAATTCATCTTTGTGAATCTGATAGATTATGTATTAACTCGGTTTCTGCCTAAAGTGTGTGGAAGAATTTGTTTGCAAGATCAGAAGTATCATATGGGATCTCATACAAACATGGCTTTTAAGATTGAGCTTTCTTGAGGTAAATTGGATTTGCAAAGGTTGGTCTACCATTGAATGTTGAGCCTTTGGGAGCTAACATATAAATGGTTTGAATTTATTGATTCCTTTTATAAACAATTTCATTCAAAAACTTTAATTGCTTTTCTATTGAAATCATTTTGTCAATGTCTTTTTCTTCCTTAAGTTTCAAATCCGTTATTACCTTGTTTTTCTCTTTGACAAGACCTTCGTAATGTGACTTTGTTAAAAAACTCTGTTTGACTACCTCATCGTGTTTCTCTTTGACAACTGAAATTTTATAGGCTTTAAGTTTTAAACCTTCTTTTATGTCAATTTCCTTTTGAGCTAATAGTCATAGAGTTTCATTTAACTTACGTTCAAGTTTGTCATAGTCAACTGTACGGTCATTTAAGGTCTTGTACGTCTCAAGCTCAGTCTGTTTATTTTGAAGTGAAATTAGGCAACTATCTTGAATACTATTAGACTCCCACAGAGTTCTACTAGTCTCTGCAAGAATAGATTTGCACTATTTCAATTCATTAGCAAGTGACGTGTTTGCTTTCTTTAAATGCTTTTGAATCTTTTTATTTTCATCAACATCAAGTTTTAAATTTGCAATTAAATTAGCAAGCGCAACACGCTCATCATCACATTCTATAGTATTTTGGCCAGTCTGAATATCATTATCACACATATCCACTGAATCAGGAATGACATTACTATCAACCTTTTCCACTACACATGTGTTACTAATGGATTCAGGTTGCTCAGAATGCTGTCTCTCATTGAAAAACACATTATATTCAACATTGTATTGTACCTGTTCCAATGGCTCAGTATCAGTTCCTGAGTCTATAGTAGAAACCGCTTGAATCTTTGCCATATAGCTGTAATGTGCTTCCAATTCTTGTTCATCTATCACTTCATCCGTGTCCGCTAGCCAATCAACTTGTTCTGCTTGTAATAGAACACCCTTCTCAGCTTGTTTACACAGCAACATCTTTTCCTTGTGATACGAGTAGTCTTTTACCCTTTTTGGTTTCCTGCATTCCTTAGCAAAATGACTAAATTCTTTGAACTTGAAACACTGTATCTCAGTTTGCTGCACTACCTGACTGCCTACAGTCTCCCTAGCCCCAGCAACAGTCACTGTCCTCTGATTCCTAAACTGCCTAGTTTGATTATCATTCTTATACCTTGGAGAAGTATCCACATTCTTGTTTATGGAGTTTGAAGAAGTTCTGAGGTTGTTGTTGGTAGGTTTGTAGATCTTTTTGAAGGACTTTGAAATAAGTGCTAAGTTTTTTTGCATATCCTTATCTCTCTGAGCTTGTTCTGGATCACTGTCTTCTTTAGAAGATGACTCATATGGAGGTGTGATTGGTTTGGCTATCTCTTTGCCTTTGTATTTGGTAGATGCATTAGAACTGGTGGAAGATGATTGTTTCAATGGTGGTGCATATGGTTTGTGAGATTTTGGTGCTTGATAATACTGATCTGGGTATTGTTGAGCAGTAGCAACAAGTGCTAATGTGTTAGCATTCTTGGCTATTCTCTCAGCACGGATTTCATTAACTTCCTTTTGATACTGTTTTGGAACGTCAAAGAGCTTGTGATATGAGACTGTATCCAAGTCATGTTGTTGCTTGACAATTGTCACAAATCTTGACCATTCTGGTTGAAGCTGTTGAAGAAACTGAACATTGACTTGCATCGTAGCAACTGTCAAGTTGTTTCTTATCATTTCATTCATCATCTTGTAAAATCTGGAGTAGTAGGACTCCATGGACTCTCCATCATGAGAAGTGAATTTTCTAAACTCCTAAAACAAATTAGTCTTGACATCTTGAATGTTAAGAGATTCATCATGTTGTAGCCTTTCAATAGCTATCCACATTTGTTAGGAAAATATTGTAAACAGACTTAATACTGTTAGTATTAAAGTTAAGTCTGTTAGTTATAGTTAGTACTGATAGAAAATAGTTAGTACTGTTAGTATAGAAGTTAAGTCTGGTAGAGCAAGTTAAGTCTGCCAGCATTAACTTAAGTCTGGCAGTATTAAAGTTAATACTGTTGGGTCAGTTTATTAAGTCTGGTTGTAATTATAGTAATAGTTATCAATTAGCGTTAATCTAGGAAGAGATAAGCATTATCTCTTAACGCGTTTAGGGTTCCTTATGCTTATAAAAGGAACGTAGAATAGCATTGTAAACATATGAGTTGATTGAGAATTTACAATCAAATAGTAATAGTAATAGCAATTTTAGTATTTGTTTGTGGATGTTGTGATTAGAGCAGTCATGGATGAATTTGTGATAGGTTATGAAGTGAAATGATTTTAATATGCTTAAGTAGAATGTGTTGTGATTTGAGTTATGGTTAATGATGCAATTAAGTCAACAGGATATTAACAAATCAGATTTCAACAAGAAAAAAGTGACTTACGGAATTTACAAATCAGAAGACACCGTGAATGTAAATAAATTGTATTTGTTAAAGGTTTGTTGTTAATAATAATTAATGAGTAGTCCCTTTTGAGTCCAAAGTCTAGTTTTAGTCCTTGTTTATTAATTGTCCAAGTTTGTAAGTCACAGAAATTTGTAAAAGTATTAAGTTTGTTCAAGTCTTTTATCAAACCACTGCCAAGAAATTAAGCAAAACACTGCGAATTGGACAAACCACTGCCAAGTTTGTGAAGCAAACCGCTGGCAAGATGTGGTAAACACTGCTTGTTTAAAATCAGTAAACCGTTGGCTTAAGTGTTAAACCACTGCCAAGTCTTAAGTAACAAACCGCTGGCATAACCTAGGAAATCACCAAACCACTGGCTTTTTGTTCACTAAACCGCTGGCTGAAAACTTGTCAAACCGTTGCAAGAAGAGGTCAAACCGCGACCTATTTAAATATCTAAACCGCCGTGAAAAATGGACAAACCGCTGCCTTGTTATCTTACTAAACCGCTGCTAAGTTATAAGTGACAAACCACTGCGACTTTAACACCAAACCGCTGCCAAGTTTTTAATTAGACAGAGGTTTGTTTAGTCAAGCCAAGAAAAAAATATAAGTCTTAAACCTATAACATTCTGTATTTTCAGGTCATTTTACGACTTAATAGTTCTCACTATTTATTTTTAGAGTTTTGCGCGTTTGCTTTGAATTTTTATCGTTAAGTTAAATCGCGAAAACTAAAAATCAACAATCAACGTAAACGAGCATCAAACAAATAAAAGTTTACGTCAAGCAAGCATTATATTATTTTTACGAAAATAATAATCAACTTTTTGTATTTTATTTTTATTGGTTACGTAAAAATTCAAGTGTTGGAGTTCAAATTTTGGAGTTCAAATTTTATTAATAGGAACATATGTACTTAGGGATGATTATCATCTAATTCCCAAACTTCCTAGTTTGATTATCATTCTTGTACCTTAGAGAAGTATCTACATTCTTGTTCCTAGAGTTTGAAGAAGTTCTGAGGTTGTTGTTGGTAGGTTTGTAGATCTTTTTGAAGTACTTTGCAATGAGTGCAAAGTTTTTTGCATATCCTTATCTCTCTAAGCTTGTTCTGGATCACTGTCTTCTTTAGAAGAAGATTCAGATGGAGGTGTGATTGGTTTGGCTATCTCTTTGCCTTTGTATTTGGATGATGCATTAGATCTGGTGGAAGATGATTGTTTTGATGTTGGTGCATATGTTTTGTGAGATTTTGGTGCTTGATAATAAGAATCTGGATATTGTTGAGCAGCAGCAACAAGTGCTAATGGGTTTGCATTCTTGGCTATTCTCCCAACACGGATTTCATTAAGTTCCTTCTGATACTATTTCAGAACGTCAAAGAGCTTGTGATATGAGACTGTGTCCAAGTCATGATTTCCCTTGACAATTGTCACAAATCTTGACCATTCTGGTTGAAGTTGTTGAAGAAACTAAACATATTCACAATCAAATAGTAATAGTAATAGCAAGTTTGATATTTGTTCTTGTGTTCATCTTGGTATAGACATTGATATTCCGCGTCAATATCTATATTCACTGTTATCGTCTCTCATAGTTTCTTTGGATTTATTCAAAGGACTATAAGTCGTTTAAGGCTCATCCAGATCCTGTTTATAAGGACCTACAACATTTCATGAGCTGTCTTGCAAGCATCAAAAATTGAGTATATTTCATCTCCAATTCCAGTCAATAGCAAATGAATTGCTTCCTTTTCTGATTCATAATAAGCTTTGTTTTCAGGAGACATATTCAAGATTGTCTCAACTGCTGTTCGTTCTGGAACTTCTAGAGAATCATCTATTGCAGGTATAGCTGGAATTGTGATAGTAAAAGGTGTGTAAGGACCTTCAAGTATGCATTTCCTTAAGGCATCACCATTCGGTCTTGTATTAATATATCTTAAGAAACGTGATCACCACTGTGCATATCTTCCCGTTGCAAGCATTGGTGGACAATCCCTTAAACCAGCTGCCATGATGTTGTTATGCATTTGACTGTCGGTTGTGGAAGTTGTGATTGGAGTAGTCATGATGAATGATTTGTTTGTTATGAAGTGAAAATGATTTGTAAGATCTTAAGTAGATGTGTTGTGATTGGAGTTGTGGTTAAATGAATGCAATTAACGTCCACGGGATTTTACAAATCTATGATTTAAACCAAGAAAGGAAGTGACTTTTACGGGATTTTACAAAATCAAGAAGAAACCGTGAATGTGTAATTGTTTGTAATTAAGGTTTGTTGTTGTAAAATTAATTGTCTTTTTTTAAGTCCAAGTGTGAATTATAAGTCCTTGATTATTATTTGTCCAAGTTTGTTTGTCAGAAATTTGTCAAAGTCTTGAAATGGTCTTAAAAAGTTAGCAAACCACTGCCAAGAATTGAATCATACCGCTGCCAAAGTAAAGAACAAACCACTGCATTGTTCAATATGTTAAACCGCTGGCTAATGTTATCAAACCGCTGCCAAAATAAAGAACAAACCGCTGCCTTGTTCAATATGCTAAACCACTGGCTAATGTTATCAAACCATTGGCATTCAATTGACCAAATCGCTGTTCAAAATAGGTAGTAAACCACTGCCGAATTTCAAAGTAAACCGCTGCCTCTTTTATACCAAACCGCTGCCTAGTTTTTAAACGGACAGAGGTTTATTTAGGTAAACCAAGAAAGAGCATAAACTAGTGGCAACCTGTAATAAACCGTTGTTTAACAGCAACCAAACCGCTACCTATTTAAATGAGTAAACCATTATGACTTTTTAATCCAAACCGCTAGCAAAAGGAGCAAACCGCTGCCAGAGATTTTAGGACCACAAGTAAACCGCTGGCAGTACTACCTCTTTTTCTTTTGCTAACTTTCGACTACTAGACAAAAACTAGTACAATTCTTATACAAACCTAATACAAACCGCTACTTAGAGAAAAAAACTAAGAAAATAAGCCATGAAGCCACGAAATAAGCTATTGGACCACTAAATAAGCCTAAAAACTCAAGGAAATAAGCTATGACGTGTAGTAACAAGGAAAGTACCATGCATTCTAGAATCAAATAAGCAAAAAAACCTTAAGTATGATCAAATGAGTCATGACCTAATAAGCTTTAAATAAGCTAGTTTCCAAAGACAAATAAGCTATGAATTTAAGTAAACACAAAGCTAGAACCTAGATAGACAAGAAAGTACAAGATTTTTTAACCCAATATCTTAAAAGAAAAGTAAGCCGAATGCTTGTAAGCTAATATTGAGGAACCCGAGAATATCCTATCTACTCGAGGCAAATGATACCACTTGTAGGAACCCGAGAATATCACTTCCTTTACCATGGTAAACAAGAATCAAAGATAAGAAGATGAGAAGAAAATAAGAAGAAGTTAGAGAGAGAAACAAGAAAGAGAAAGTGAATGGTTGATTACTTGCAAGTGTGAAAATACAAATGAGAACCAACACCCTCTTCACACTAGGAGAGGGGTATTTATACCTAGAATCTTTAAGTTGGACACCTAGCTTTTCTAACACGGGTCGGGCTCGGGTTTTGGTTAGGATTAAGCCCGATACACGTGACCAGTTAGCTTACATAAACGAGCCTGTTTACCCTTTCTAGCCTATTACAACATATAACTAAGTAAAGATCAAGCTTTCATGATTCATAGCCGAGCTTCCTTGTTCGACTCAATATATTGAGGATAACACAACGAAAGTGAGGAAAGCATTAATGTAGCAAAACATGGCTTCAGTTTGTAGTTGATGTCTTGTAGAGACGGGTCGTGAGGGATTTCTAATGACATTATCCAAAGGATGATGCTTGGTCTATTTTCTGAGATGTTCGGGTGGTTGATTGACTGAGTTCACATTAGTTGGAATAACATCCCCTAAAGAAGATTCTCCAGAATTTGGTTCTGGAATTGGAACACCAAAGAAGGGATCGCTATCTAGATGTGCAACTTTAATATCATGAAAATGTTCTTCAACACTGGAAGAAATAACTAGAGATTATGATTCTTGAGGGGTTTGTGAAGTACTTGGAGATGGTGCATCTTGATCAATGGAAGTTGAGGAAGATGTACTGGTTGGATCAGCAGGTTCTGGAGCAACAACTACAAGAACTAGAAAAGCAACACTAGGTGGAGGATTAAACTATTCATCAAACATCAGTTGAAACAAAATATCCCTGTCCTTCTTTGTTGGTGGTACATACGGTGTTGGAGAAGGAGGATTTGACACGAGTCCTGAACTGATTGTTCCAGGAGTCAAGAGTTGAGGCCCAGGTCTGAACTGAATTGTTTATAAACCATTGTTGTCAGCTCATCAAAGTCAACATGAATAGTTTCAATGATTAGATGGGTCCTCTTGTTGTAGATTCAGTAAGCCTTCTTTGCTGGAGCATAACCGACAAAGATTCCAATATCTTCTTTAGGTTTCAACTTGCCAAGATCTTCACTGTCATTGGTGGGGTAACATAGAGCACCAAATACATGAAGATAAGATAAGTCGGGTTTCTTGTCATGGAGAAGTTCATATAGGGTATTGTTCTGACGTTTACGGATTAAGGATCGGTTTTGTATATAACAAGTTATCGCAACTACCTCTTCCTAGAGAAATAACGAAGTTTGTGAGAATATCAACATGGTTCGTGCAACTTCCACTAAAGTTCGGTTCCATCTTTCGACAATGCCGTTCTGTTGTAAAGATTGAGCAACATGTGTTTGGTGTGAAATCCTAACATCTTCATAGTAAGCTTTCAGGGTTTGATTGACAAACTCTGTGCCATTATCTGTTATGATATTACAGACTGTGGCATTAAGACGAACTTAAATCATTTTGAGAAATTTAATCATGAATTCTGGAACTTCATCCTTTGATAGTAGAAATTTTACCCAAGTAAACCGAGAGTAATCATCAACAATAACCAATATGTATTTCCGTCCATTGAGACTTTGAATCCTCATTGGTCTGTAAAGGTCCATATGCAGCAAATAGAGCTTTCTTGAATGGAGTCCTCAGCTTTGGGTTTGTGGGTGTGTTTCTTGCTTTTCCCTAAAGCACAGGCGGAACATAAGTGATCCTTCTGAAACTTTAATTTGGGCAGCCCACGGACTAGTCCTTGTTTGGCCAGTGTAGTGATATAATCGAAATTTAAATGTGACAACCTTCGATGCCATAACTAAGACTTGGTCTTTGAGGCTTTAGACAAGAGACAAATGGGAGAGAATAAAATCATATATTCTAGAGACAAAGTGTATAAATTTGAGCCCCTTGATCCCTTTAGTAGGTCAACACCTTCTAAGTCACGAATGTAGCAGGTGTGTTTGCGAAAAGCTACTTCGATATCAGAATCACAAAATTGGCCAACGGAAAATAAGTTGTGTCATAACCCTTCCACATAATAAACTCAAGAAATCGTAACATTGCCCATCTGATAGTCACCATAGCCCATTATCTTTGCAATTTGATCGTTACCAAATCTTACAGTACCCAGAAATTTGTGAACACAGTTGATGACCTGAAAGCGGTTTCCGTTCATATGCTTGGAGCATCCAGAGTTCAAATACCATAGAACAATTTGGACAACCTAAAATTGACAAGAGAAAAAGATAGAGCAGTGGAAACATTGGATCCCCAGTTTTGACTGGGTTTCGAGTTGTTAAAAGTGTAAGATTCTACAACGTTAGATCTACTGCTCGAACTCGGTTTAAAAATGCGAGCATCATTGCGCAAATTGCACGCATCATTGCATTGCATTTAAAATTTTGTATCATGATGCCTAATGCAAGGCCATCCTATATTGCATTCACATTATACCATAATTTACCGCATTTGTGTAATGCTAGCAATGGTCGCAATTGTCGCAATCTAGAATTTGTATCATTTTAGTCAAAATTAACCCATACAAAACATACCTACATGTTTTAATGGTCGTTCAAAGATAAACTAGTTAAAAGACGTAAAAAACAAACACAATAACAAAAATATAGTATCTTGTATTTTGCTAAGTGTTTTATGTTAAGCTTTGATTTCGATTTATTTGTTATAAAAATGGATTATTTGTCTAAATTTAATATGCCAATAGCTTGATTCGTAAGTTTCTTGCATTTATTTAATACTTGGTGGAATATGCTACGTATAAATATTTTTCGTACTTTTTTTCTACTAAACGCATCGCGTCTAAATTGCGCTCGCATTCGCATCATGCATCACACAATGACCTTTGGGACCTTCAGCGCATTGGATCGCAAAACGCATTTTTAAACCAAGTGCTCGAACTTAAATTGGTGACATCCTTAAGCATTTCAATATTGTTCCTACGAGTTGTTTTCTTAGCTACTTTTGTTGTGAGTGGATTCTTAGGGGGCACTACATTAGTGGAGGTAATCCTAGTTAAAGGGCACCTATTTCCATTTATAGTGAATTTCCGACCTGTAGGTATCCACTTATAACCAACATTAGTGAAAACTTTACCAGTAGGTTTCCAAGTTGTCTTCTTTTTGCTCCCTTTAGAAGATTTAGATTTAGAACGCACATTCACATCATTAACAAAATCAAGAACACACAAATCATGAATTGTATCAAACATACATTCATTACATGTAGCACAAATTAATTCAGAATTCGTATTTATCATGGAATGCTTAACCTTTGCATTACAGACATGTTCAATAACACGATTCATTTTATTTGAACTAGATTTAACGCTCCTAGGGTGTTCTTCTACGTTATTCTGTTGGTTGCTACTAGTTGTTCGCGATATCCTATTTTTCTTGGTATTGCCTGAAGGCTGTGATCTGCTAGAACTAGTAGAACTCTTCATTCCTGTAGAAGTCAACAAAAGTGGGTTAGAATCTTGTGTGTTTTGGGAAGCTACCTATTTTTGAGTGTTACTTGATGATGCAACAGGTTCAAAAAACCTAACTTTCTTGTTTTTGTTCATTGGTGTGACCGCAAGCAATTTCTTACAAGGTTTTGTTAAACTAGGGCATGTAGCTGTCACATAAACTAGCACCTCCTGGATTCGTTTAGCATACTTACAGGCAGAGTCTAAATCACTGTCTAAAGGTCTGAGTTCCCTAGCATGTTCGACTAATTCCCAAAGAATGTCAGCATTTTCCTGAGTGTGCTTAATATAGTCTATGCGAGCATCTCTGTTTTTCAATACTTTAGGAGATAGAGGTTCTAAATCAAGCTTAAACATTTCTGGAGCAATAACCTTGGCATTATTCGGCGTGGCATCCTTTTCAACCACATTTTTTCCTTTGAGATTCTCAATATGTATCTTCAGCTTAGCAATTGAGACATCTTTTACGTCTAGCTTAGCTTGCCATTCATTAATATGAAAAAATTCCTGAATTTCAGGAGCATTTTGATTGTTTAATGGGTTGTTATTCAAAAAACTCTCTTTTTGATGTTGTAATTTAAGTTCAAGATTAGCACTACGATTTTCAAGTCGTGAACATCTGAGTACAACTTCATTAAAAAATTTATTTTCAACAATGTTCTCTTGTTTGTTGGCAAGCTCAGCTTTAAGCATTAGATTCTCATTGTATTCATGAATAAAACTCTGTTGCATTTCACGACAATTATTGCGTGTAGCAAGAGAATTTACACAAATATGAACTATATCTTAAGATAAGAGAAGTTCAAATAAGTGATCATTTTCCTATTGCAAGCATTCCATTTCAAGATTATCATGCACAAGACATTTATTATTTGCAGGTAACACATTGATAGTTACAGAATCAGCATGCATTACAATATTCATAACATCTTGACATATAATATGTTCCAAGAGTCGATCATTATCAAGAAACGTTTATTTCTTTTGAATATCAAAATATTTCTTGTCTACATAACATTGTTCAACAGCAGCTTTCATTTGGTTAAAGGCCGTTTTCACTTCATTAACTTTACTGTAAATACCATTATTAAAATCTTTAAATGATGCTCATAAAGAATTTATAAATGTAATTACTTCTTCTAAGAAAACGTTTTTGGTATGTTCAAAACCCCATGACCTCTCAGTTATTGCATCAGGTGTGGTTCTTACTTTCACCACCTTGTCAAATCTGGCAATGTAACATTTCGTATTTTCAGGTCATTTACGACGCTATTTAAATTCACTATTTATTTTATTTTCTCGTACGCGTTCGCTTTTAATTTTAATCGATACGTTAAATCGCGTAAACTAAAAATCAACAATCAACGTAAGCGGGCACCAAACAAATTAAAGTTTATGACAAGCCATCATTATATTATTTTTCTTTTCAAAAGTAATAATTAACTTTTTATATTTTATTTTTGTTGGTTACGTAAATTAAATACGTTTCGCGATAAATTGCGTTTAGGCACTCCCGGAACCACCAAAACTTTTCTGCGCTTCAACAAATACCCACTTTTATACCCAATACATAAAATTAACTCAAATATATCATATATCTCTTGCCATAACTGAATTTTTGGCCAAATATTTCAAAGAGTATCAATTGGTCAAGTTAGTATTTTTTTAGGACCAAATTTTTATACACCACCACCATACCGGTTCCTTTGCTAAGGTCTTCCCTAAGACCTCCATCTTGTTCCAATGACCCTATGTCATACTTTGGACTAGCCTTATGTTATATATACAAGCATACATAAGTTAGATAACACTTACATGCAAAAATACTAGAAAAATCACAAAAAACACTCCCTTTGTGCTCTACACATGCCACGGCTCAACCCCCCCCCCCCCAAGCAATCCATACAATTTCTACATCCTATACACATTTATAAATCCTCCTAAGATATTCTTAAGTGTTTTCCAAGCCTTGGCTAAGCATTGTCAAGTATTAATCAAGTAAAAGGAAGCTAGGGTTTTATTAAGAAAACAAGGGTTTTCCTCGGTTATAATATGGGTTTAAAGTCTAAAACAGGTTTAGCACTTAAGTATCATCATCCTACATCATCTCATTAAGGTCATCTTAAGCCCTTAACTTTTTATTTATATGATTATATGCATATGTGATGTTTATGTAGTGAAATCACCATTAGGATATGTTTAACTTGTAAACATGGATTTTTCTTGGAAATATAGTTTTATGAGCTTATACACATGTTGTATGGATGGTAATATAAAGTCATAATGGAAGTAAAAGACTTGTACTCTTTTAGTAAAGTTATAAAGTGTAAAATATAAAAACAAGGTTAAAAATAGACTTAATAAAGTCACCCAAACTTTCTGTCCCAAAATTGTATAAACACATACTTAATTTATATTTTTATAAGATAATACATTTCACGACGATTCCGAAAAGGTAAGAAAACTGTTCAAAACGGATAATACGAAAAGTTAAATTAAAAACGAGTTATACGTAATTAAGGAGTTTATGAAAAACTTTTTTAAAAAAATTTATTCAAACAGAAAGTTGATTTTTAACATATTAATACATATTTTAGGATTCCAAAATGATAAGAATCAGTAATTTTTCAATTAATAACGGAAAAGTTATGAAATTTCGCAAGTTTACGACAATTTATACTTTTATAGAACGATTTTTATAAAGGTTCTATTCATGACAGAATGTACATTTTTGTATTTTATCCTCATAAATTATATAACTTTCAATAACGGAACGTCCTCGAAAGAATCATAAAAACGGAGCTATAACGATAATATACGAACATTTCGGGTTTTTACGTACACTAAATACGATTTAAAAAATAATAAAACTCACGTCTGATGTGAACAGTAAAAGTTACTGTTCACCAAAGAGTCAAAATACGGAAAATGTCAAATTATGATAAACTCGTCCTAATCGAAAGATGGCATAAGAAACGCTAAAATCGGGCTTAAAACGCAAAAGTTATGCTAGTTTTACTAAAACGGAAATTATAAACGTTTTAACTTATTAAACACAATTTTACCAAAACCATTAGATGGTGATTGAACTATATAGACCTATAGGTGGTATTAATCAAAGTACTTATATTACTTGGGCGTTTTCATAATGAGGCTCTTCGGGGGGCGTATCGACGAGTTGGTTTGGATTTTCGATTTAACGTGTCCTAGCTCCTATACGTTCACTTACACGACCTTTATTATGATAGCCTGAAACGGATAGTATGATGAGCTATTACGACTATAAATATCAAAGTGTTTAGTATTTATCGACCTATTATTGGATTAGGTTGCCTTCGGGATTCCTTCGTAACAACATTTTCCATTTTGAATATTGTGGATTACCATTCAATCAAGGTGAGTTTGTTAAGCCCTTTCTCTACTACATGCATTATTAAATACGGGGGAGCATACATGCTTGATTTCTTTAGACACAAGTGTTTCAAATACTATAAGCTATTTCTGATTACATTATTGCCTAAGTTTCGTTTGCCATTTAAGTCCCCTTTTTATCATGAACGTTAATTTAACCTGCTGGGTATTACGATAGTGTTAAGGATTAGATCAATGGGCTGACCCATCCCATCTAGGAGTGGTTCTAGTTGGACCATTGACGCATTTAAATTCAAGATATTCTTAGGATGTTTGGCAAGCAATCTGTATTGAGAAATTCGTAGGATGTTTTGTAACATTGTATCAGTGTTGGGCACAAACCTCGAGTACTGGTTTGATTACAGTTTATTACGTTAAGGTTCGGTGTCATGAGCTTAGGGCAATAATACAATGTGTTGGACTATTGAATGTGTTTCATAGTCTACTATTACTTAAATCTTGTGGTCCACGCTATTTCCTAATAAACCTATGAATTCACTCAACAATTTTGTTGACGTTTTAGCATGTTTTAATCTCAGGTGTGAGGCATAGCTTGGATGGGAAGCGTGACGGTGATATCTTTTGGAGGGATTCTGATTTCTTAAATTCAATGAAAACTTTTTGTCTTATAACTCTTAATGTCTTTTTATCAAAACTATAGGACCTACGTGAAAATCTATCTTTTGTAATGACATTGGAATGGAATCTTATTTTTAACGTCATTTAAGGGTCGTTTTCTATATCTTGATTTTTGTACTTTGACGTAGCACCCCATTGATACGATCTCATGCGACCCGATTTAGAGGTGTTTCAGTGGTACCAAGAGCCAAGGTTATAGGGAACTGGTCATTTTCAAAACCTAGTCTATAACCACAAAGTTTAAAGGTTTTCTTTTCTTTCATTTTCAAATTACAGAATCCTTCATTGCTATCCGATATCCACGCACGCGTATTCCCTGATCCTTACTTACTTTTTACGATTGTATTTTTTTGCCGTTATTTATAATCTTATATTATATATAATAACTGGTTTATTTTGATTCTCTTACGTCTATCTTTTGACATATCACAGTATCTATTTCTATCGGTCAATTATGTAAATATTGACCATTCTGATTAAAATTATGATTATTTATATTCAATTTCTATTACTTTTCTCTATTATTATCCGAGGCCATGACTTTTTACCTTTACAAATTCTTAACGGATTTGTGTACTCTTCTCATCTCTGTGTCTTCCTATGTTTTTGCGTGGCCAGAATTATGCCGCCTAGAGATTTAAGAAGAAATCTGTTAAGAGGGATAGTGGAAAAAAACAAGGTGTTGCCAAAGCGATTGAAGAAATATGAAAAGACATGAACTGACTCATAACATGCTTGGATGGATCTGGATCAGCAAATACTGGAGGGACTGTTGCACCAGAAATGCATGGATGTTCGTATAAGACATTTACGAACGGCAAACCTCACTCTTTCAACGGGACTGAAGGTGTAGTCGGACTGAAATGTTGGTTCGAAAAGATGGAGCAGGTGTTTGAGATTTGCAAATGTGCTGAAGTGATGGAACATAGTGAAGTTAGCTATGTGCACGTTCCGAGGTCATGCTCTGACCTGTGGAACGGAAATGTTCAAACTTTGGGACTTGCTAATGCTAATCAGATCCCCTGGAGACAACGTAAAAGCTTGATGACTACTGAATAACGCCCAGCAACTGAAATACAAAGGATGGAGCAAGAGCTTTAGACTTTAACTTTGAAAGGGAGATGCATCGATGGCATACAACATCGCTTCCCACGAACTGGTTTTGATGTGTTCCTGAGTTGGTATCAAAGAAAAGAAAAAGATTGAATAAGTACCTTCGAGGATTTCCGAGGGAATTCAAAGGAAATGGTTAACTTCTTCAAAGCCTGCGACTTTGCATGATGCAATCAACATGGCTCGAGAACTGATTGAACAAGGGGTTCAGGCTAGCAATTTAAAGGTCATCAGTGATAGCAATAAAAGAATGGAAGCCAACAGGAAACAAACTCAATAATTTTTCACCTAGCAGCAAACCAAAGGACAGAAGCTGGCTAAGGTTTATGTGGCTGCCCCAGCTAAGGGTAGAGGTACGATGGAATTACCATGGTGCCAATAGGGTGCACAGGACACATCATCAGCCAGGTCGTGTCCTCCTAGGTGTGGTAAATGTCACAAGCTTGGTCACAGGAAGGGGACGTTGTCGAAACTAGAATTTCCTGTGCAGGAGGCAATTCGTATAATGTGACATGCTTTGGTTGTGGGAATCATGGGCACTACAGGAGTGATTGCCCGGAGTTAAAGAACCAAAACTAAGGAAACCAAGTTAAAGGTACTGAAGCACGTGGAATGATGCATGCCTTAGTAGGAGGAGAAAAACCAATAAACCTTACACAACAGGGAAGGATGATCTTCAATGCTAGACTTTAACCACTAGGAATTCTCGCTTAAATTTCTTTTGAACTTTCGTCTAAATTTCTTTTGTACTTTTGCTTAAATTTCTGTTGTACCGAATGATTTCGAATTATCTATCAAAGTAATGTATTGTGAAAACTTCGTCACCTTACTATAAAAAAAACGTCACTAATTTTGAACGCTCAAGTTAAAGCCATTTAAAAAGGGAATGCAAACGAGTTACTAAGCATGGTAACGAAATATTCAAAAGACATAAATGAAAATAACAAATAAATTTGTTGCCACAACATCCGTTTATTATCTTAGCAAATAAGGATTTACATAAGGACATAAAGGAAATACAAGTTTTATTTCAACCCTCCCCTAACCATAATATCTAGTCCTTCAAGCATAGATCCACGCCAATAGCAAGGATAATGACCGGCACGAGAATTGCTAGAATAAAGGCCAAATACTGAAATCCTTCTTCGTATGGGAAGTAGGCAAGATAAATGCCGAGTGCTATCGCGGTCGCCATCGCCAAGATCGTGATGATGTGCAACATTTTTGAGGATTGGATAAGAGAAAATGTAAGTGAAAGATTAAGTGTTGTATGGAGAAATGGAGGAGAAAATTTTGTATAAAAAGGGGGAAAGTAACCGTTGGGGGTTACTGTTCGGTTACTGTTCAAGACGTTGGGGCACATGTTCATATAAAAAATTATATACATTATAATAATTATCTACAACTCTTCATAAACATCTATTCGGAAGAATTCGCATATTTTTCTCCGAAACCGACTTTCCTCAAGTGCCGCAACTTGAGCCTTGAGGACAAGGCTCTTTTAACCACAAGAGAATGTAACATTTCGTATTTTCAGGTCATTTACGACGCTATTTAAATTCACTATTTATTTTATTTTCTCGTACGCGTTCGCTTTTAATTTTAATCGATACGTTAAATCGCGTAAACTAAAAATCAACAATCAACGTAAACGGGCACCAAACAAATTAAAGTTTATGACAAGCCATCATTATATTATTTTTTTTTTCAAAAGTAATAATTAACTTTTATATTTTATTTTTGTTGGTTACGTAAATTAAATACGTTTCGCGATAAATTGCGTTTAGGCACTCCCGGAACCACCAAAACTTTTCTGCGCTTCAACAAATACCCACTTTTATACCCAATACATAAAAGTTACAAAATATATCATATATATATCATATGTATGCCGAAATTTTTGCAATATATACAAGAAAAATAAGAAAACTCTTCCATTTGGTCAAATGTACATCACTTCTCATTAATACCTAGCCATGCCTTGTCTCTTTGACCAAGAGTCTTCCCTAAGACCCTCCTCATGTTCCTTGGACTTCTATTTCACCTTTTGACCAACTAGCTCCTATATAATACAAGTATACAAGAGTTATAACACTTACAACATAAAACAATTAGTGTAAAAGATCAAAATCTCTCTTTTTCTCTCTTTGAAGCCCACGGCTCAACCCCCCGACTAGTATATGACACTTATAAGTCATGCCTTACAAGAGAGAAACACACACATTGCATTTCCTTATCAAAAATCAAATCTTTTCTCTTCCTTTTTGCTTACAAACCCCACGGCTCAAATAAGCCACAACAAACCATCCATGTAATTTTTAACTACAACATTTATAATCACTTACACATCATATCTAAGCTATACTAAGGTATTTACAAGCATTGGTTAATCATTTACAAGTGTTGAAGCAAGAAAGAAAAGATAGGTTTTTCAAACTAATCTAGGGTTTCTAACTTTGCAAGCTTTGGTTTTTAATCTAAACAAGGGTTTAGGTTGTGTTGTTCATCATCATACATCTCATCAAGGTTATCTAAAACCCTTTAAGAATTTACATTTATGATTTTATGAGTATATATGTTCTATTTAGCAAAATCACCATTAGGATGCTTTTAAACATGTAAGATGTATTTTTTTACTTGTGTTTAAGGTCTTGTAAGTTTTGTCCATGGTATTAATGATGATGTTTATCATGTTAAAATGGATATATGAGTGTTGTACACTCTTGGTTATGTACAAAATTAGGGTTTTAAAGATTACTTAATAAGTTACAAGTGAAAGTGGTGTAAATGGCATGTTAATCTTGTTATCTTGGACTCACTTGGACAAATCATGGACTTATGGACATTACTATATGTATGACATATGATATATAAGGTTTTAAAAGACTTGTGCTAATTATAAAGTTGAAAAGTATATATATATAAAGTATACATAATTAATTATGGCAAGGTTCTAAAGAGGCTATTTTGGTTCATATTTTATGACAGCCACATTATGCTTTATAAAGATAGTACACCTCATGACGAGTCCGAATATGTAAAGAACTCGAAAAACCGCCTTATAACGAAAAAGATATGATAAATATACGTTTTACATTAATACCGGGTTTATAAAATAAATTTTATAAAACGTTAATGTTCATCAGGGACGTTTATTTTGGGAAACATCATTTCTATGATAGAACTTTTAATTACGAGAACGTACTCGAAAGAATCGCTAAAAACGGAGCTATAAGAATAAGTTACGCACATTTACAGGGGTTTTTCGATAACTAATCATAAAAAATAACTGGCGTGAACAGTAAAAATCACTGTTCACCAGAGGACATGAAATACAAAAATGTCATATTTTGATACGTCGTCTTAATACGAAAACGTGAACATAAGAAACGAAAGAAACGGGCTTAAAACGAGAAAGATACACACTATTTTATAACTTGTGCACTATTTCCTGAGATGAATAGTGTTGGTTCGTTTTTAATAAAAAAAATTTGCGAAACATTTTGGAAACACTTAAATAATATCTATACTTGTTTTAAACTTTATAAATATTATTTTACAAAGGCGATTGAACTAGTTATGCGACTATACGAGTATAAATACATGGTATTTATTTATCAAATGCGATTTAGTCTTGATTTCACTAAAACAATTAGATGGTGATTAGCTATATAGAATTATATATGGTAGTACTTACCCAACGTGATTAGTACTTATACGACCTATATTGGATTAGGTTGCATTCGATCATTACCGTGACGCATTTTCCGTGATATACTTGATATACGCTCACTCAAGGTGAGTTTATAGCCCCACGTTTTACTGATTTTACTTATGTTTTTGGGGTGCGAACATGCTTGGTTACAAACTTATTTATATGGTTAATTCAAACTCATTAGTTGTGTATTTTCAACTCGTTTACAAATTGGTTAAAGTACCCATTTATTTATCTCGGGACGAGATGGCATTGCTTGCTTCACTATATTTTTGAATACAAGGACCTTATTTAACTGTTACCCCGAATGATTACGGATTAGCTTAAGTGAATTGAACTGGTAATTACCTGGAGGGTAAGCGCGAGTGTTATGAAATAGATCTATTGGGGTTTGACTACTCCCGTTCGGGTGATTAACTATCACTAGTTCAAGATCGAACTAACGAACATTATAACATTGTCGGAGCACAACACGATATACTGATGAATCTGAACCTTACGGTGCCTTGAATAAAGTGGCATACTTATAATGAGTCTACGTAGCTGTTCCATGAACTTAAAGTAATCGTAATCATTGTTTTATACACATATGAATCTTTACGTTGCCTTGAATAAAGTAGCAATATATACTTGAAATATTTTGGAATATTGTGCTCATTACACTAAATACTTGAAACATTTTAGGATTATATTTACATTTACAAACCTATGAACTCACCAACTTTAATGTTGACACTTTTTAAGCATGTTTTTCTCAGGTGAATTAGATGCTTGGCTTATTTGATGTGTAATGGAGTCTAGACAATCCAAGATTTCTTTTCAAACGACACAGTTAGAGGTCGTTCTCTCATGACTTGAGCAATGGTATTATGAAGTAACGCTCCCAGAAACATATTCCGATGCGACCCATTTTTGGGGGTGTTACAGGAGGAAGGAGAATACGAATTAGTGACAGAGTAGTGACAAATTAGTGACAGATAAAGTGTCACTAAATGCTATGGGAGGAAGGAGAAAGCAGATTAGTGACGGATTAGTGACAGTTTTGTGACAGAAAAAGTGTTGCTAATTGGTAAATTTTTAGTACTGCTTTGTTAATGCTGCTTATGTTGGTTACTGCTGCCCAAAGACAACTTAATGCTGCTAACATATTCAGTTAATGCTGCTTGAAGTGTTACTGCTGCTACGTTCATGACACACACATGAGGAAATCGGATAAAACAGAAAACCAAGTTTGTATTTGGTTGTTACTGTTTGGTTTTTGGATTTTGGTTTTGATTTTAATGTTCTTCAAAGTTTAAAGGCTCGTATTTATTGGATTAATTGATTACGAAGAGGATTATTTATCACTTATTTGGAGTTGAAGTGGAGTTTCACAGGTTTGTGTTTTATCATATCTCAAATGGCTTACAACATTTGGAGGTAACTTGTTCGTGCTTAGAAACGATGTGACGAAGACTTGTCAAAATCTAGCAAAGGTGTGTGATTTTTCTTATAGGTGCTCAATGCTCACATTTGCTATCACTTTGTATGTGCCTCATAGAAGATGAGGATTTTTGTCAAGAGGTTGCGGTCTACTTATATTTTACAGATTTATTTATAAGTTCGACGTCTCGTGGATAGTGCAAGACGTAAGACACAAGTTTGGGAGATTCAACTTCTTCATCAAATTTGTTATACTCTGTTTTCTTCATCAGTAATCACTACATAGAGCCTACAGAGTTCGAGATTCAAGAGATGGTAAACATATGGGTTTCAGGGGAAGCTTATTGATTAAATGTTTAACCATATACATGCACCACTTGAGGGGAAGTGTTTCATTACTACTGATGATCTTTATTACTACTGCTAGTTTAAATTTCTACTGCTCAGATTCATTTTTCTTATTGTGCGTAATGGTAGGCAATTTGAGTATTGGTAGGCTGAATTAGAAGTTGGGGTATATGGTTTGTAGCAGTTATGATCCAAGTTGCATTTCTACAGAAGACCCCTATTGGATGATTACAAAAAGGGGAAGAAGACTACAGAGATATGATTTGCAGCTTATTATGTGTGGTGGCATGTCTAAGAAGATCTTAAGTCAAGAGGAGGCACTGAAGATTGTTTCATACATGGAGACTGTTTTGTAATATCAAATAGAGGAAGATTGTTGGGATTTGAGATTTGATGATTAAAAAAACTAAATATGCAAGATTGAAGAAAGATGAAACAACAAGGACTTAATATAAAATATTAAGTTAGCTTCCTATGTAAGTTAGGGTTTTCTTGTAACCTCCCTCTATTATATAAAGAAGGTAGGTGTCTGGTTTAGATATCCATCCATAGAAAACTAGAGCTCTCCCAATGAGAGTCTAGATAGTTAGATAGCAAGTCTACTGATGAGAGTCAAATAGTACACCATAGTTAGTTGGTGTAGCCTCAAATTATAGTTGGGGTAATAGGGAAACATTCAATAAAGAAAACCTTATGATAACTTTGATTGTGTTCTTTATTATTCTGATGTGTGTTATCAATCATTGTTATTGTTCATCCTAGATATATAAGATCTAATCAATCTTGAGCTATAAATGATCGTATCAATTAAAGCACGTTGACCAAGAATTCCTCATCTTTGAATCATTAAAGCAAGTTGACCAAGAATTCCTCATCTTTGACTCATTAAAGCACGTTGACCAATAATTCTTCATCTTTGTCTTGTTTCCTTTATATCACATATTGTTTCCTTTTGTATCATCAAATCAATAATTCCTAACACCTGGTAGAAATGATGGAACAGCAAGTCCTGAGTCTAGTTAGGGAAACTTAGCTTATGGTTGTTATGAAATTGGAGGGGTATGATATGCATTTTGAGGAACTGATAGTAGTGTATGATTGAGTTGGGTTTGGAATGCATGTTGGTATGGTTGTGAATGACAAGGTGCTTCATAAGTTGGTAAGTGTGGTTGAGAAGAATAGGCTTGTTGAGGAACTGATGATAGTTGTTGTGGATACTGAGCAAAATTTGACTGAGTTTGATAGTTAGCAACCAACGCAAGTGGATCTAAAAATCTTTCACGTAGAATACGTGCTTCATTTGCATGTCCCTTATGTTGACTAAGATATGCATACATCTAATCATAGTTGGTATTATACATGTTCTTTGCTAACTAGACATCAGTCACAAACTTGCTCCATTATGGTTAAAGAGCGTTCAGAAATTTTGTATTCACTTAAACTTGCTGCATTGTCATGCCAATTGTGTGCATATCATTAATAAGTTGAGCAAATCGCAAGTAATACTCATAAAGTGATTCACCCTTGGCTGAAGTAAACTTGTCAAACTCATTGTACAGTTTACATTCATGTTCTTGATATGACAGTCCAGTGCCTTGCATGAGTAACTTGACTCTATCCCAGATATCTTTAGCAGCTTGACAATGGTTGACAAGGGAATACACATCTAGTAGGAGACCTTGAAGAATAATGTTAGTTGCTTGAACATCACAATCATCTTGAAGCTGTTCTTGTTTAACAAGTTTGACATATTTCTTCTTATGAATTTTACCATTTTCTTCAATAGTCGGATAGACAAGAGGTCCATTTTTAATGGATTCAAGCATCATTCTACCGTTTATCTTTCCTTTGATGTATAGCAACATATGACTCTACCATGAGTTATACATTGACTTGTCAAGCATAGGAGGACGGTTCTCGACACCTGCAACTATCATGTGTTTAGCTAATGTAGTCATTTTCAATTGATTATAAAATGTGAAAAGATAAAATCTTGATCGTTAAGTGATTAGAGGTTATTGTGTTAAAGTGTTGTTTGTTGAAAGTGATTAAGAATAAGTATTTGATAACATCAAATATTTGTTGTATAGCAACATACGACTCTACCATGCGTTATACATTGACTCGTCAAGCATAGGAGGACGGTTCTCGGCACCAGAAACTATCATGTGTTCAGCTAATGTAGTCATTTTCAATTAATTGTGAAATGTGAAAAGATAAGATCTTGATTGTTCAGTGATTAGAGGTTATTGTGTTAAAGAATTGTTTATTGAAAGTGATTGAGAATAAGTATTTGATAACATCAAATATTTGATATTTTTTAGTGTCAATTTTCCCCTAAAAATACTTACAATTATCCTAGAAACACATGAATTCGATACATTTACTGTTATTTTGTTGTTTTCAGGAAAAATACAAGTAAGTAGCAAGAAACGAGAGAATTGGACACAAAACAAGGCATTGGAGCGAAAAGACATGATTAATGGATACTTCTAAAAAAGTATAATATATAAGATGCTATCCGCTTATGATTTGGAGTTACTATGAAAGGAAACGAAGCCGAAGAAGAAATGCTCCGGTGATACTTCAGGAAATATGCTCTAGTATTTTGACCATAACTTCTTCATACTAACTCCTTTGAAGTTGATTCAAGCGGCCATGAATAGAGGAAAGTGATATCTACAACTTTTATGTTTTAGGTTAGAGCCGGATCACAACTGACGAGCCACAAGATTGCAATTACTACAATTATGCTAAAGAGTTTACGTTGTAAACTCACAAATAGATTACGCCATAAACTTTCCACGTCATGGTTACGGCGTAACCTCACAAATAGATTACGCTATAAACTTTTTATGTCATGGTTATGACATAACCTCATAAATAGATTACGCCATAAAGTCCATTTTGCCTATATTTTGGAATGTTTACATCAGCAAGGTTACGTCGTAACCTCACGAATCAGTTACGCCATAAACCATCAAAAACTTATAAATAAGGGCCAAAATCAGCCTTAGAAGTCATCCTTTTCTCCACCCATCTGAGGGGATGACTAGGACATCTTCCCAAGTTGTTTTTCAGCACTCTCCAACCCTTCAAGAAGGAAGAATCTGGTCCTGATCATCATCATCATACCAGTTTGGTTTGATTATCATGTTTTCATTACTTTCATTAATTGACGATGATATTAATTCTATGATTACAATTTTCGGCTAAGCTTATCTTATTAATTATCATTATGATTCATTTATTTCTTGTTAATTATGGTTATCTGTTTGGTTATATTACTTTGACCATAAGAATGCTAAATATGATGCTCGCTTACCATGACCAGTGGAACAAAATCCCGGTTATGATGACCAGTATGGCAGGATTCGCGAGATAAGTGAGGATTAGATGACCATTCAATCTCTACTTTCCATATAGTAGAATAAAGTGAATCATTAAGTTAATTAAGAAGTAATTAGGACCGCATCTCCTTCTCTTTAAAGACTTTTAGCTATCCGTATTCTCATAACTTAACTCCTCCACACCCTTGTTTCCTACCTGTTCAACCCTATCCCAAGAATTATTTTGTATGTAACACTCCCAATTTCATATATCTCGGCGGAAGGGTCATTTGGGGTGCTACGTCATAATATAACAACTCAAGCATAGAAAACGACTCGAAAAGAGACGTTTTTAAATACATTCATTCGAAATAAAAGTTTACATCATAGGTCCCAAATTGTTTCATAATTCATACAACATTTTTGCAAATCATCTTCGAATGACTTTTATTTGATGGGCCTTCAAAACATTTAGGTTTCCATAAGCGACAACCAAAATCTCCATCGCCGAATTACCTTCAAGGACCTGAGATAAAACATGCTAAAACGTCAACAATAATGTTGAGTGAATCCAAAGAGTTTATATATATAAACAAAAAAATTTCCGAACACAAGTATCGTTTCTCAATATTCATCAGGATATAACGATGTGGCCAAACAAAGTTATATCGAGGGATTATTTATAAGCCTCATGACATCGAACCTTACCATATGTTAGGATTATGAAAAAGACTCGGTCACCCCCGAGTATCATTAGTATAGCATAGCTCGTAGTTAGAAAGAATCACTTGTATATATACCCCTTCCCACACATGGGAAGGGGTTGGTTGTTTTACATTTTCTTACTAATACATTTCATTTGCACTTTTCTCTCTAAAAAGACTTTTTCTCTCTAAGTCAAATTAGCCAACCCATCATCCATTACTTGTGTTATGATCTCTTGTATACTACAATTGGTATCAGAGCACATGGGATGATTTGCTAGATTGTGTGTGCGTTTTCTTGGTTAGTTTAGATCAAAAGTGTGGTTTTAGAAAGTTTATGGTTTTATTCTTGACACTCTTTGATTCTCATGTTTGTGATGTTAAAGTGAGTGTTCTATAGTTGTTATAACTCTCTAGGACTAAGTTGTGCAAAAGAAACCAAGTGAAAACGTTCAAAAGGGTGATTTTTAAGGGTTTTTAGGTGAAAAAGTTCGTATCTTCGTCGTTGCGTTTTGACCTTCTGTGACATTCTTGGTTGCGTTTTGGGTGAAGGATGCATATTGCGTTTTGATCATTGCGTTTTGACCTAGAGGTTGCGTTTTGGTCGTTGCGTTTTGGTCGTTGCGTTTTGACTACAGGTTGCGTTTTGAAGACTTTTGTTGCGTTTTGACTAGGGGATACTCTGCCCAATTTTTTAATTGGTTGCGTTTTGATCAAATCGCAACGTTGCGTTTTGATAAAACCTTAAGAGTCTCCATTGCGTTTTGACTCGAGACTCTTCATTGCGTTTTGATAACTCTTCATTGCGTTTTGATAATTCTTCATTGCGTTTTGACCCAAAACTTCACTGCTTTTTGACAAAACCTCAATCAACATTAAGTTAACGCTAACTCAACCAAACCAAATCTCAATCAAACAACATATCACCTAATCCATCAAACAATCATCACTTTTAACATACAATCACTAATCATTGATCGATCAACATAATCATATCACAAGTAATCATTATGGCTAATCTTTCAGAGGACATCCAATGTGCCGGTTCCGATACCCGACCACCGATGCTTGATAAGGCTGACTTTGCTTCATGGCAACAACGTATTAGATTATACTGTCGGGGTAAGGATAATGGGATAAACATCTTAAAGTCAATTGATGAAGGACCATTTCAGATGGGGACCACGCGAGGAATCATTGATGAAGGAACGGAAGGTCCAATCAATCTAGGTCCTGAACGACCTCGTGTTTATTCGGAGCTGTCACAGGAGGAGAAGGACAGGTACAATGCAGACATTAGGGCAACAAACATCGTACTTCAGGGTTTACCAAAAGACATCTATTCACTTATTAATCATTACACTGATGCAAAGGACATATGGGACAATGTGAAGATGCTTTTGGAAGGATCAGAATTAACAAAGGAAGACCGTGAATCACAACTGTATGATGAATTTGAACACTTCCGTCAGAACAAAGGCGAAACCATTCACAGCTATTATGTTCGGTTTGCCAAGCTCATCAATGACATGCGGAACATCAAGATGACAATGTCAAAAATTCAGCTGAACTCAAAGTTTGTGAATAACATGCTACCGGAATGGGGAAGATTTGTTACAGCTGTGAAACTTAACAAAGGATTGAAAGATTCAAACTTTGATCAACTATATGCTTACCTGAAGCAACATGAGGCACATGCCAACGAGAACAAGATGATGTTGGAACGTCTCACACAACAGACAGTTGATCCTCTTGCCTTGATGTCCAATGTTTCACATCAACAGTATCATTCTCAGTCATCAACGAATCCACCCAACACATATCCTCAACCACATTCTGCTGACACCTCACAATCTGATCTGGGAATTTCTCCAACTGAAAACCTAATCGAGAACCTAACCAACACACTTGCCTTACTCACCCAGTCATACAAAACTTTCCTTCCTCAAACAAACAATCAACTCAGAACCTCTTCCAACCCAAGGAATCAAGCTACGGTACAAGACGGCAGGGTGATTGTTCAGAATGTACAGGGTAGACAGAACAGAGGACAGGGTAACAGTGCACGGGGAGCAGGTGCAGTTGGTTATGGGAGAGCACAGAACAGAGTGGGGAATGCTAATCCGGGTCAAGCTAGGCAGGTTAAGTGCTACAACTGCAACGGGTTAGGTCACATAGCGAGAAACTGCACTCAACCCAAGCGTCCACAGAACTCCGAATACTTCAAAGACAAGATGTTGCTAATGCAAGCTCAAGAGAATGGGGTAATCTTGGATGAAGAGCAGTCATTGTTCCTAGCTGGTGGACTGGACAATGCTATTGATGAAGATGTGGATGAGCAACCTGTTCAAGACTTAGCTCTCAATGTGGATAATGTGTTTCAAGCTGATGACTGTGATGCGTATGATTCTGATGTTGATGATGCTCCTACGGCACAAACCTTATTCATGGCAAATCTATCATCCGCAGATCCAGTTTATGATGAAGCCGGTCCGTCTTATGATTCGGATGTCTTATCTGAGGTACAGGCTCATGATCACTATCAAGATGCTGTTTGTGATCATCATGAGGAACACGAGATGCACGACGATGTACGACCAAACCACGTTGTTGACTCACATGCTGATTATACGAGTGATAGTAATATGACTTCTTATGATCAGTATGTTCGTGGTAGGATACCGGGATGTGACAACCGCAGTTAAGAATGACATCATAGTATTTATGTTTCTACTAAGAGTTTAACCAATACCGTTTATATATATAACCAATTTTATATATGAAACAATATAAGGCCCTTAGAATACTTAAGCTTGATCCATGTTGTGACATCATTCAAATGATTAGGTTCATTAAGGCATTTAGCAATATTGAATTAGATCTAATCATCCGAAGGGCAACTTAATTGGGCATAACGTGAAAGGCATTAAGACAACTGAATTAGTGTTTTTAGGAATCCTATTAAAACTAACTTGTAGAGACTAAGGTAACCTAAGACGTGTTCAGATGTCCTTGTTGAACCTTGTTATATAGCACACCTAACTTAATTAAATTGCCTAATTAACCAATTTTAATTAGCTACCTAACTTGAGTTGAAAATTGCCTTCAGAAAAAATTCAATCTTAAATTTTTTAAAACCATTGCTAAATCGCCTCTTTAATCATGTTGTTAACTAGCCTCCTAAAGGGTATTTTTAACTCGCCTCCTATAGTCTGTTGTTAACTCGCCTCCTAAAGGGTGTTGTGAACTCGCCTCCTATAGTGTATTGTTAACTCGCCTTTTATAGGGATTTGTTAAATCGCCTCATGAGGCATAGTTGTTAATTCGCCTCCTACAGGATATTTTTAACTCGCCTCATGAAGGGAGTTGATAACTCGCCTCATGAGGGAGTGTTTTTAACTCGCCTTTTGAAGGGAGTTGTTAACTCGCCTTCCAAAGGTGTTGTCAACTCGCCTCACATAAGCATTTGTTAACTCGCCTCCAAACACATAATTTCCACAAACATGATTCTTATGCATCAAGAATTGTTCAAATAGCATTCATTTAATATGTTTACCACATAGGATCATTTGTAACATCATTTAGCCATAGAATCATAAAAAATGAACACAAACGAGTACATTTAGACATTTTAAATCATTCATACATGAAACTACAAACAAGGTTGTGATTTTATAGCTCAAATGTAACACCCCCAAAATCAGGTAGTAGCGGAATGGTAACAATGGGGTGCTACATCAAAGTACAACAATCAAGATATAGGAAACGACCATGTAATCGGGCTTGGGTTTTTCATAAATTTGACACTCAATCAAGATACAGCTCTTTAAATAGAAAACGGGTTCATTGATTGAGGGGAGAGTGGTCTTCGAATTTATGACATCTTTAAGGCATTTTTTTGTAAAACTAACGGGGTTATGGTTTAAGGGGAGTTAATACTAGTGTTAACTGAAAAAGGTATTGTGTCAATTATATGCATGTGTTAGGGGTCTTATGAGCTATTTGCTACTTGCATCCTAGGGTTCATTAAATGTGTTGGCCATTTGTGTCCACTTCCTAAAAGTTACTCAATCCATTAGTTGCTTGTGTTCCTAAATGCTATGAAAAAATAGGGTAAAGTGAGGGACCATGCGTGTAACTTATCTTTATTATAAGAATATAAGAAAAGAAAGGGCCTTTTTGCCAAATGTGATAAGTGGAAAGTTGTTGAACAAAAAGGGGGTATTGCGTTTTGACTGGGTCAAACATTACAAATTCAAGTCATACTTGTTGCGATTCTTCTTAAATTCTTTCTCTCGTTGCGTTTTGATTGGTCTGAGATTACTAACAGAATTCTTTGCTTAAGATTCCCGTGTAAACACCTCATCGAATCAAAGGGTTAGTGTGCTTAATTAATTGGGTTTTTTGTTTTTCGTAAATGCTAGATTCCAATGCCAATTGATTCCCCAGCCCTGTACATTAATGTCCCTTTAACGTTCGAGTGGTGATTGTAGTTTAGAATAAGTCTAGGCTACGATTTGTTAAAAATATTCATGTTGCGTTGTTGTGGTTATGATTTGTTGTTGCGTTTTAGGGATTTAAAGGCCACATTCTGTTGCGTTTTTGTGGTTATGATTGTTGTTGCGTTTTAGATTTAAGGCCAATCATGTTGCTTTGTTGTGGTTATAATTGTGTTGCGGTTTTTTTTGGACTTAAAGGCTTTAAAAGTTTAAGGCCGAGGATAAGCTATTCAAAACAAGGCCAGTCTTTTCAAACAGTTCCATGAAGATGTGTAAACCTAGGTCTTTTTATGATGAAGTGAATAAGGTAGCCATTGGCTACAAGAATCCCCTATGTCTACATCGTGTAAGGCAAGTTCAGCCTGCCCTGTATAGTGGTCATGTAATTATCACACCCAATCATGCACCGGCCGTAGTACGTGACTGTGAAGAGACCCTAGAACAATCTGAAATTTCTAGGAAGAAAATGCATGATAAAATGAAAGCTAAAGCATGTGTGGATAATAAGGTCAATTTCACACCGCCCAATTACTCGAAAGAGAATTTTCTTGCGACCTTTTCACCACAGAAACAACTGACCCCGGAACAATTATTTTGGTCTCAAGATATTGTTAAAATGAAAGCTGAAGCTCTCAAAGAGCAGAACACCAGACCCATCAAAGCGTTAACTGTGTATCCTCCAAATACACCTGCAACGCTTGTCCCCAGAGTGCTTCCAACCAAAAGTCAAGTGAAAATCACATTTTTACACTAGAACAACTGTTTTCGGAATATGATAAAACAGTAAAAAAGAGACACACCAACTGGGATCACTGAAGGGGAAAGGGGTTTTGAACAAACCAAGACATGTTACCTCACGGAGGTCATTCCATTTTTCAAAACTCTTCAAGAACATTTTGAGGGCATTCAAAAGGCTCTAACAAAAGAAGTTAAAGAAATGAGTGATGCCTTTGATGAGTTGGAAGCTGAACTAGACCAAAGTACTGTTGATAGGAAACATGATGCGATAGAACGGAAAAACCTTCTTCTCGAACATGATAATATAATTGCTGATTGCTTGCTTAAAGAAGTGTTTTATGTTGCCTCAAATTCTGAGCTCAATGTAGTTAGATTTACTGAAATGCAAAAGGCTCATCATGTTGTCAAAACCCGTTGTCTGGAACTTGAAGTAGAGCTTTCTAATTTACGTGATGATATCCGTAAGGATAATTATAACGATCTTTTAAACCGGTTTTCCAATCTTGAGGTAAATCACCTAAACTTACAGTTAAAGTATCAAAACCTTAAAGATAGTTTTCAGAATAAACCATCTTCATCCGTTAACGATACTCCTGATTTTAACTCCGTTTTTGTGATCGGTCAAATGAAAGCTTCCCTTCAAGGAAAAGACAATGTCATTCAAAAGCTGAAAATGCAAATCTCTCAATTTCAGGAGACCCGTAGTGAACTAGACCGACCACTAGATCTTAGGGGCCGAGACTTTCAGATCTCACAATTAACTGAAGAGGTTAATAGTCTTCAAGAACAAAACGAACTTTTTAGGGCAGAAAATGCAAAGATTAAGCAGCATTACAAGGAATTGTATGATTCTATCAAGATTACGCGTGCTAAGCATACAGAACAGACAACTGCCCTTAAAAGTGAAAATGAAAGTCTAAAGGTCCAAATACAGAATACGGTCTCATATGTCACTACAACTCAGTTTAAACCAAAAGTAACTGCACCAGGAAAGTATGCTCTAGATGTTGAACCTATTCCCCCTCGCAATAGGAATAATAGGGAAGTTCATCTAGTTTATCTCAGGCATCTTAAGGAAAGTGTAGATACACTTCGCGACATAGTGGAAGAAGCCAAAGCTGAAAGACCTTTAGATAGATCACTCGAATTTGCTTGCCGGTACACTAAGCATTCTCAGGAACTCTTAGAATATGTATTTGGCACATGTCCAAAGGTCTTCAATCAACAAGATAAGAAGCATGCTACCACCCCTAGAAAAAAGCAAGTTACCTTTGAGGACCAAATTGCAACATCAAGTAGTACTACACACAAACATGTAGAGCCAAGGTACACTCAGAAGTCTAATGTCCCTGTGCCTCCTTCTACAGGAGTAAGCTGTTGCACTGATGCTAGCGGATCTCAGCCTAGGAGCATACTCAAGAAACATAGGATCCCGCCAGCAAAGAGTGACAGCTTAAAGAAAGTAGAAGACCACTCTAGGATAATTAGATCTAGTCTTAGAACCACGAATCGTGTTGATTCTAGTATTAGCTCTAAGCGTACTGTAATTAATTCGCATTCTCATTCTGTGTGCCAAACATGTAACAAATGTTTATTTTCGGCTAATCATGATATGTGTGTGGTTACTTATTTGAACTCTGTGAATGCCTCCCCCAATGTTAAAATTGTTGTGCGTCATGTTAAGCAAGTTTGGAAACCAAAGCAAGTTACACAAGTGTGGAAACCTAAACATATCAAACAAATTTGGAAACCAACTGGCAAAACACGTAACAATGTTGGTTATCAATGGAGACCCACAGGAAGAACATTCACCCTAAGTGATCAGTGCCCTTTAACTAGGTTCACTAAACTTACAAGAATGTCAGCCATTGCTTGTGCTAACCAATCGGAACCCAACCAACATTGGGGATCCAATTTTCCAAACTCTCCATCTTCGTCTGTTTTCAAATGCAGGTCGTACAAATCGTCCTTTGGTATTTGGACTCAGGCTGCTCAAAACATATGACGGGGGATCGCTCAAGGCTCATGAATTTCGTGAAAAAGTTTATCGGGACAGTTAGATTCGGGAACGACCACTTTGGTGCCATTATGGGTTATGGAGATTATGTCATCGGTGATAGTGTAATCTCCAGGGTATACTACGTGGAAGGTCTGGGGCATAATTTGTTCTCTGTCGGTCAATTTTGTGATTCAGATTTGGAGGTTGCTTTCAGAAAGCATTCGTGTTATGTTCGTGATACGGATGGTGTTGAATTACTTAAAGGGTCCCGTGGCTCTAATTTATACACTATCTCTGTTGAAGACATGATGAAGTCCTCCCCGATTTGCTTACTATCAAAGGCCTCCAAGAACAAATCATGGTTATGGCATCGACGTTTAAACCACTTGAACTTCGGTACCATCAATGT
Organism: Tanacetum coccineum; assembly: GCA_026074375.1. Lineage (NCBI taxonomy): Eukaryota > Viridiplantae > Streptophyta > Magnoliopsida > Asterales > Asteraceae > Tanacetum > Tanacetum coccineum. Next base: position 18,601 of record BQNB010007916.1, on the reverse strand, counting down.
TCTTGCAAGAAAAGACCGTACTCTTGTCGAGGCGGCACGGACAATGCTAATTTTTTCGAAGGCACCGATGTTTCTTTAGGCTGAAGCTGTGGCTACTGCTTGTTACACCCAAAACTGTTCCCTTATTCACACACGTCACGACAATCAGAGCCTTGTATAACTTTGATAAGGAAGAGGCAATTTTTAAATCTAAAATCTTGTTGGAACCACATGATGAAATCCCACCTCCACCACCACCTCCACAAGAAACTCAACAAAAAAACCAACACAACAAAATCCTCAAACAGTTCTCAACCATCATATTCATTCTCAAAAAAGGGAGAATATGACATATGGGCTATGAAGATAGAACACTATCTGGCCCATACAGACTATCCAATTTGGGAGGTTATCCAAAATGGGAATGGTCCTGTATCAGTCACATTGGATACAACAGGACAGATTAAAATTTTGCCTCCTAAAACTGCAGAAGAGATGGTGCTAAGAGAGAGAGGAGGAACAGAAAAGAGGGACCACCTTTGATGGCCATACTAGAAGTTCATCTAGCTTAAATTCCACAAAATGACTGATGCAAAAGATATGTGGAATGCAATAAAATCCAGATTTGGTGGAAAATGATTGATCCAAAAAGTGCAGAAGAAGTACATCTTGAAGCAACAATTTGAGGGATTCACTGTATCCAACTCAGATGGCATTCACAAAGGATATGAGAGATTCCAAAGTCTTCTCAGTCAGCTAGAGATTCATGGAGCAGGTGTATCTACTGAAGATGCAAATCAAAAGTTTTTGAGATCTCTACCTTCTGCTTGGTTACAAGTTTCCTTGATCATGAGGAACAAACCAGGAATGGACAGTCTTAGTTTTGATGACTTGTACAACAATCTAAGAGTCTTTGAAAATGATGTGAAAGGCTCTACTGCATCATCATCCAACTTGCAAAATATAGCATTCGTCTCTGAAAACACCAACGTACTAATGAAGATTAGGACTGCTTATGGTGTGTTCCCACTCTTCTGGTCATGGTTAATGCAATGAACAACCATCAACATATCATATTCCTTGCTTGCAAAGTCAATGAGTTGTCCTCAACTGGATCTGAGGGACTTAGATAGGTTGATGAATATGATCTAGAAGGAAATGGGACTTGTTAATGGCAAGTGGCAAATGATCTCTTGAGAATATACAAGTTCAAAAGAAGTATGGTTAGAAAAACTACAGTTTGATGCAAAGAACCTGTTGGTTTTGATAAACAAAAGTGAATGCTTCAAATGGCCAACTAAACTGGGCATTTGCAGAGAGTGTTAGAACGAAAGGAAGGAGAATAGAAGGAGAGATGGTTGAATACTGGGAATAGAGAAGCGAGAAAGAACTACAATAGAGTGAACAGCCTATCTGGAAAGAAAGAAGTACTTAGAGCATTAGTGACAGTTGATGGAGGAATGTGTTGACTGGACAACTCCATTCAGAAGTTAATGTAACTATGTGTCAAGCCGTCAACAGCACAGGATCAGACACTCAGGTAATTTTTTTTTTCTTGTTCATATGAGTGCAAAGAATCCTTTTGTAACATTTAAAAGACTGTATGATATTTACAAAAGGAGCAAACTTAGTGTAGGCTAGTGTTGAAATAAAAGCTTATCCTAATGGTCTTAAGAAAGTTGAAGCACAGTGGTTGTTCATCAACAAAAAATCACTTTGGTATGATAAAAGATCAAATTTATGAAATTGATTTATGTGATAAAACAGATGTTCTTACATACCATAAGAAATTGTTGGCTAAAGCTCAAAAGAAAAAGTTTGATTTTGATGTAATAGTACACAATGGATTCTTTCTACAAAATCTTGTTAAAATGCAAAATTATTCTATGAGTGCCAGAGATACGTTTTGGGGCTTGGGTATGGTGATTATGATATAGTGGATTTTGAGCTATGAATATGAAGTTTTTCAAAGTATCTTTAGGTTGCAATGCAAAATCGGGATTTTGAATAATCCACCTTTGCATAAGAGGTTCTTTAAAACTTGTGAAAATGCAAGCCGTTCCTCACCCATGACAGGGAATCTATCTGCCCTCTGACCTGATATTGAATAGATGACTCACAAATATTAATATGGTCCAGAAAAGACTCAACCCAATGAACCAGACTCCCAAACTTAATGAAGTTGATACCTGTGAATCTCACAATTAGGATACAGAAGAATCATCTGAATTAGTGTTTGAACAGTTGTTCAATGAATCACATATAGAAGTTCAACCTAAGGTTTGGTCTGATGCTCCTATCATTGAAGAGTATGAATCAGATAGTGATAATGATGATGAGAATGTGTATGTAAAAATAGAAGATCTTGACACACCTAGTTTTGCTGCCAAGCATGTAAAAACTCCTAGTGAAAATGTTAAGAATAGTTCAAACACTAGTCAAAAACCTAAGGGTTAACATATAACAATTGGAGAAAGGGATTACTGAAAAGAGCCATGTTTTGTCTTGGTGGGAGTTTTAGTCATTTAATAAGAGATTGTGATTATCATGTAAAATTGGCTAAACAAGTTGAGCTACATAAACAAAATATGTCTAAGGGTAATGGTTCAAGGGAAAAGACCAAAAGAAATTTGAGGAAACCCATATGGGACAATACTCAAAGAGTAAATAAACGACTACAAGTTTGTCACTCTGGCTCTGTACAAACAAGACACTGGAAAATAATCCTAGTTATACTGTTAAAGCTAGCGGTACTAACTATGTTATAGTACTGCTAGACAAATTATTAACAAACAGACAATACTAACAAGCAACTTAGAATCTGAAAGTTAATACTGGTTAAACCTCTGTGAATGATGTATAGGACCACAAAATGCTTTTAACCAAAACTCAATTCACTACCCTCAAGGCCTTTAAAGGAACAACAGTATAGAAACATAAGTGACAAACCAAATAGATTTATATTGTTAGACCCTTACCTACCCTTCCCCCCACCAAATACCACCAAGTTTTTTTTTATAAATATTTTTATTTTTATTTTTAATATATATTTTACTTTTTAATTTTAATAATATTTAAAAAATATTATATTTTTAATATTATATATTATTTTTTATTATTTTTTTAAAAGCAGTTAGTACTGTTGGGGAATAATGGGTCATGCTGTTAAGTCGCTCAGCAAAAAGTTGGTTAAATGGAGCAAACTGGATACAACAAAAGTAATCCTCTCCAAATACAATGGTGGATCTAGACTTAGAAATCATTCATCTTTAAAAGATCACTAGGCAGACTCAAGCCCAAACAGGCTTGGGTCCCTAAGAGAGACTAAACTCTTTCTTTTGAATGTGCAGGAAAATCCACAAGTGAACTTAAAGAATAAAGGAATACATGATAGTGATGTTCCAGGCACATGACAGGGATCAAGACTTACCTGCTGTCTTTCAAGACATTAATGGGGGCCTTGTTGCCATTTGGAGGGGTTTGAGGATATATTAATGGGAAAGGTTTAAAAATACTAAACCGGTAAGTTTAGATTCTTGAGGAGTAAGCTTTATGAAAGACTTCAGGCTATTTCAATCTCTTTTCTGTGTCACAAATGTGTTGTCAAAATGAACAAGGTTCTGTTTATGACACTGAATGTCTATTTTGTCTCCAGACTTTAAGTTGCCTGATGAAAATAAATATTATTAAAGTTCCCAGACAAAACAATCTTGTACAGTTTCAATTTAGAGAACATTGTTCTTTAGGTGGATTGGCTTGTGATTGATTGCAAAGGCTACTTTGATGAATCTAACTTATCGGCATAGGAGGTTGGGTCATGTAAATTTCAAAAATTAAATTTGACTTGTGAAGGGAAACCTTTTGTAAGAGGATTTACCTACAAATATAAGCGTTTTCAAATATGACCAACTTGTGTTGCTTGTCAGAAAGGAAGCAACACAAAAGCTTTTGTAAGGCCTAGTTCAGTTAGCTCTAATTAGCCACACACCTACAACTTCTTACCACATATGGACTTGTTCTGGACCTACTCTTACGGAGCATAAACCTTAAGACCTATTGTTTGGTTATCAATGATGTTTTAGCAGATTAGTTGGACATTTTTCTTAAGGAATTAAGGATAGAAAACTAGTGCAATCCTTAAAGATTTATAAGACAAATAGAAAACCATTGAATCAAAAAGGTTTAAAACCTTAGATGTGATAATGGAACAGAATTCAAAAACAGGGACATTATTGAATTCTGTGGTTTAAAAGGGATCAAGAGGGAATATAGCAATGCCAGAACTCTACAACAAAATGGAGTTGCTGAGAGAAAGAACAGGACCCTTATTGAGGCTGCAAGAACCATGCTTGCAGATTCATTTTTACCAAACACTTTTTGGGCTTGTATCGAAAGCAGTAGTATGCTTTGCTATGTTCTTAACAGGGTATTAGTGACCAAGCCTCATAATAAGACACCTTATGAACTTTTAACTGGTAAAACACCAATTATAAGTTATATAAGACCTTTTGGGTGCCATGTGACCATCTTGAATACCATAGACCACTTGGGCAAATTTGCTGGAAAATCTGATGAAGGATTTTTGGTTGGGTATTCTCTACAATAGCAAGGTTTTTAGGAGTAAAATCTTATAACCAAAAGAGTTGAAGGAACTGCACATAAAATTCTTAGAGAACAACAATGTGCAGGGAAAGGACCAATTGGCTTTTTGACCTTGATTATTTGGATGATTCTTATGAAACGATCTTTTTGTTAGTTCAGAGAATCAAACTAACATTATGCAGGTAACAAAGCAACTAACAATATGAGGGTTCAAGACAAATTGATTCAGGGAATTCTCAAATAGAAGATGAATCTGCTCGAGATTGTTTTGAAGTTCCTTATTGGCATTCGTATTCTTCCACAAACACCTCTTCTTCAAAATCAGACGAAAAGAGAAGAAGTCCAAGAAAGGAAGAACAAGTCTTTCTGGATGATCTTGCAAGACTTCAAAGGCAAGAGAAAGAAGCTAATGAGGAAGCTGAAGCTCTCATAAGGAATCATGATCAAGACACTGAGAAAGCAGTTACTCAGGCAGAAGCTGAAAAGACTTTGCAGTTACTAACGTTATTAGTACTGTTAGCAAACAGCTATAAGCTAGCTAGTCTAACTTTGTTCAATACCGTTAGCATACCAGTGTATGCCAGTGCAAATGAGGGATATTCTCTCTTAACACAAACCAAATTCGCAAGAAGTTGATCACTGAAATACCTCCACTTGAGGATATTCATGAAGATGCTACTGATGGTATCTTTACACATGCATCTTATGATGATGAGGGTGCAGTGGCTGACTTCACAAATTTGGAAACTATTGTGAATGTTAGTCCTATTCCCACATCAAAAATTAATCACCTTCATTCCTTCAAACAACTTCTAGGAGACCCAACATCAGCTAGTACAAACAAGAAGCAAAGTCAATAAAAGTTCTTGGAAGCTATGCTTTTGTTAGTTATGGTCAAAAGCTATGGGAGAACCAATCATAAGGACTTTCATCATTGTTTGTTTGCATGTTTTCTATCTTCAACATGAACCCATGAAGATTTCAGAAGTTCTTGTTGATGAAAGTTGGGGTGATGCAATGCAAGAAGGAATTGATTGCTGTTTGAGATTTAAAGGTTTGGTTTCTAAGTGATTTGCTTATGGAAAGAAGGGCTATTGGTACCAAAGTGGGTGTTAGGAATTAAGAAAGATGATTAGGGAGTGGTTGTAGGAACAAAGGTAGATTTAGTTGCTCAGGGACACAGACAAGAGGAAGGAATAGACTATGATGAAGTTTTTGCTCCTGTGGCTAGACTTTAAGCCATAAGGATCTTTTAGAATATGCCCTCCTTTTGGGGTTTATAGTCTATCAAATGGATGTGAAGAGTGCCTTTCTCTATGGCAAGATTGATGAAGAAGTATATGTGTCTCAACCACCAGGTTTCAAGAATCTAAGGTGCTCTCAGAATGTATACAAAGTGGTTCAAAGCTCTGTTTGGGCTACATCAAGCTCCAGAGCTTGGTATGCTCCTTTTATCACTTTACTTGTGAAGATTGGATATTAGAGGAAGAGGGACAATAGACAAAACTCCTACTTCTAAAGAGAAGACAACATGATATCATTTTAGTTCAACGTTATGTGAGATGACATCATATTTCGGGATCTACAAGAAGTCTGGTGTATGAGTTTGAGGCTTTGTGAAAGTAGATTTAGGATGAGTTCAAAGGAGGAGCTTACTTTCTTTCTTGGCTTACAAGTCACAGAACCAAATGGTATTTTCATAAGCACGGATAGTATGTGTTTGAAATCACTAAAGTAGTTTGGACTTTGCAAATGTTAGTCTGCAGTACACCAATCGAAAACTCAGAAGCCTTTAGTCAAAGATGTAGAAGCTATGCTGTTGAGGTGATCTATATAGAATCTATGATTGGCTCCTTGATGTTTGTGACTGCTGCTTCTAGACCTGGACATTATGTTTTCAGTTCTTGTGCTTGTTCTAGGTTTCAAGTCACTCCAAAGACCATCTATTTGACAGCCAGTCAAACAGAATCTTTAGGTAATAAGGGCAAACCTAAATTAGGCTTTTGTATCCTAGAGGAATCTACATTGACTTGGGAATCTTACTCAAGACAGTGATTATTGCTGAGCAATCTTGACAGGGAATATCCACAACAGGAGGTTGTTCAATTTCTTGGAGAAGGACTCATTACATGGGCATGCATGAAAAGCAAACCATTGTAGCTACTTTACAACAGAGCAGAATATGTTGCTGCTTGCATGTTGCTGTGGGAAAGTCTTATGGGATTCTAAATCAAATGTTAGAATATGGGTTCAATTTATGAACACAAAGTTCTACATTGATAATGAAAGGATCATTTTGCCATTGAAAAGAATCCTGTATATCACTCAAAGAAGAAGCATATTGCTATTAGGCACCACTTTTTAAGAGATTAGGCCTTATGGAAGAATCATTCAAGTGCTTAAGATCCACAACAATGACAATGTAGTGATCTTCTAACCAAGGTATTTGTGTAAGGTCGATTTCTGTTTCTTGGTTGTTTCTATTGGCAAGGTAAATCCCTTAAGCTGAATTGGTTTAAGGGATCTTTCGGATCCATGTCTGAGTCCGCGTGGATGACCAAACTAACATTTGCTATGACCTCTCATCATGGAATAAACCATACATCACAAAGATATACTCTCTCCAAAGCTTACCTTAACACCCATGGGCAAATCAAATCTTGTTCCAAGGAAACCCTAAACCTTACACCACCCACCTTATCTACCCATCAAGATTCAATCATCATCAAGCATACAATTTACTAACTCGCCCCCCCCCACCCCCCCCCCCCCCCCCCCCCCCCCCCCCCCCACCCGCCCAACTAAATTTTATATTTTTCCTAGACACTAAATGACAAAAGAAAATTTTATAAAAAAGAAAAATATTTTTTTATTAATTTTTGGATTTTTTATGAATTTTCTAAGATTTAATTAATTAACAAAAATAAACTTTTTCTAAAAATTAACACTAAAATTTTTCTTTTATTTTTCAAAAATACTAGATTTAAAATGAAAATTAATGCAAAAAGAATTTTAATTTTTCAACTATTTTTCTATTTTTTATGATTTTTATAAGAAAAAGTAATAACTAAAATCTACTTTAATTCCTAGAAAATACAAATTTAACTGGAAAAATATAGAAAAATAGTTTTTATAAACTACAAAGGTGCAGAAAAATTATGGAACAAAAAGCCCTAATTTCTATAACTCAATTGAACCCTAATTTGCTTAATTAAACTTAAGAACCCTAATTATAAAACTAAAAACTAAAAATATTAACTTAATTATTATTCTAGAAAAGACAGGGTAGAAATGGTAAGAAAGAAAAGAACAGGGTAGGCGGGCAAATATAGAAAATTTTACACTATAGAAGAAACGGGCACCCCTGATCTTTAAGAAAAGTACCAACTAGACCCTACGATTTCAGCTTATTTTGGCTTATTAAAAAGTGGCTTTCAGCCAAAACTTAAAACTACAAAGTTATAGAACAGCTTATTTTTAACAACTTTAATAAAGACACTTGGGACTTTTATCAAAGGAATAAGCTAGAAAATAAGAAAATCCATGGCTGTCACAGAAAGTGCTTGTTTAACAAGATTTTTGGATTTTTGCTTATTGTGAGCTTATTTCTTGATGAAACTTAAAAACAGAGGATGCTTATTAATGCCTAAGATGTGTTTTAAAGGATTCTAAACTAAATTTAACCTAGAGTTAACAAAATTAGAAAGAAAATTGACATGAGAAAGTGCAAGTTTTGATGAAACTGTTTTTTAGCTTTTTTCTAATAAGCTAACAGGCTTATTTCTGAACTTTATAAGCTGAACTTTTGAAAATAAACTAACCTAGCTTACTCTAATTAACCTAGCTAAAAGGATTTCCACAATTTATCAACTAGAGATAAAAAAAATCAAAAGGTGTATTAAGCAACAGCAGTTTGCACTGCTGCTACTTGCTGATGCAGTTGGCATGCTGATGCATTTGGCATGCTGATGCATTTGGCATTGGTATCCAATGCAGGCTAAGCTTCTAGCTGAAAACTCATGAACTCAAGTGATACTTGGCCTCTAAAATACTTTTATTATCCTAAAATCTAAAACTCTTATGACTGAAATATGCCCTGGTGCAGGCAAAAGATTTTGAACTCCAAACTTTAGAATTCTAAAACCTAACTTCTAAAAGCTGATTGAATACTTGTTATATAATCTATCTCAACTAATTGAAAGGCTTTGACAAAGTAAGGTTGACTTTAAAAGTCAAATTGAGCTTTAACCAAACACTCCTTTAAGTAAGACTGCCAAAACCAAATGAGCTTAAAAGCTGGTTTGAAAGCTAATTAAGCCAAAACCTTTTACCTACTCACACTAAATTTGACCTACTTAAAATAATTAAGCACTTAAAACTACAGCTTATTAGGGAAAATAAGCAAGTTTATCTCCTAGGTTTATACTACTCACTTATGACAGAAATTGAAAAAGTACATTCAAGCTTATATTCCTAAAAACTTTTTATCTGCTTCTACTAATATTAAACTAATGAAGCTATTTGAGCTGTAAAATTAGTAGCTTATTAGGAAAAATAAGCTACTTACTCTACTAGGGTTTAACTACTATTATGACAGAATTGGAAAATTAAGTGAGATTATCTCAACTAAATCTTATGAATACTATAGAAGTGCTATAATAACAACTTATACACATTATATTAACAGAATTAAACAACCTTAAATTTATGCTTAACATTTTGACAAATAGTAATTTCACAAGAAACTTAACTTTTTATATTAAAAAACAGAAATATTACAACTAAAGCTTTTTTAAAACAATGAATACAATAATCTTAAAGCAAACTTAATTAAATTTTACACTAAGAAAAGGAAAAACAGGGGTTGGTTTCTCGGCTTGTTCTCTTCTCTTTTATAGAAGCTCAAAGCCTTCTCTTGGACTTGGGTTGTGTTTGCTGTGAGAGTACAAGGCAGCATACTCAATCCTAGCCCTCCATTCCTTTCTCTTCATCTCAGCCATTGAAGGGGGTGCGGGTTCTTGTAAATTGCCAAGTGGGAAGGGGTATAGGGGCAGGGTGAGCTGGGAAGTGTATGGGGAAGCTATAAAATGTACTATGGAGGTGGTTTGGCAGAAAACACGTGGGTAGGGGAGGTGTGTAAGGTTTGGCGGTAAAAGGGGTTGAGTACAGGGGTGGGGGTTGCTAGGATTTAAACGTAATGTATGGGAAGGATACATAGAGGCAAAAGAATAGCCCCTCTCACTTTTCATTTCTTTTCATTCTTTTCTAAGCCGAAAATAGTTAATAAAGAGTTTTAGTTGTTTAGAAAAGTGGCACTTTTGGTCCCTCTGGTTTTATAACAAAAGAATTAAGAAAGGTTAGGGTAAATTGCAAAAATGGTCCCTGCGTTTTATAACTAAAAGAATAAAAGGGTTTTGGAAAATTGCAATTTCAGTCCCTCTTTTAGTTTAAATCATTTTTCTTTTATAAAACACTTTAAAAAATGACAGTTCTAGTCCCTAAGGTTTATAAAAATTGTTTCTGGGCCAGTAATGGGCTTGGGTTTGTGTTGGGCCCAATTGGGTGTGTGGGCTTGTATTGGGCCCAATTGAGTGTGTCTGGGCCCAATAAGGTTTAGGCTTATGTTATTGGGCTTTTTCAAGCCCAATAAGGTTATGAAGTGGGTTTTGTGTGTACAATGGCTGAGATTGGCTGTAACTGGGCTAGGATTGGGCCTTCAAAGTCTTCACAGTCTTTATAGTTATACTATTGGGCTTTCCCGGCCCATCAGATGGGTTAAGATTGCATCCAATAGTATTCTTCAGTTCCGGCTCCGGTTTGACTGCTGATTCATTAATATTGACTCTGACTTTGGCATTTTTGGACTTTGGCCTTGATTTTGCACAGTCTTTTCCATTCCATGCTCAGTTTTGTCATTTTGGCTTGGTTTTCTGTCTTTTTGTTGATATCCACTTCCTGCACAATACAAATGCAAAACAAACATATATTTGGCAGTTTTTGTCTGTTTTTGGTCATTTAAGCTCGTTTTTAGAGGTAAAAGATATGTGTAATTAAGCACTTATCAATAGGAAACATGATGCGATAGAACGGAAAAACCTTCTTCTTGAACATGATAATATAATTGTTGATTGCTTGCTTAAAGAAGTGTTTTATGTTGCCTCAAATTCTGAGCTTAATGTAGTTAGATTTTATGAAATGCCAAAATAAGGCTCATCATGTGTTCAAAATCAAGTTGTCTGGAATTGAAGTAGAGCTTTTAATTTACGTTGATGTATCCGTAAGGAAAGATAATTATAACGATCTTTAACCGTTTTCCAATCTTGAGGTAAATCACCTAAACTTACAGTTATAGTGTCAAAAAACCGTAAATATAGGTTTTCAGCATAACTCTTCTCGTTAACGATACTCTGATTTTATACTCCGTTTGGTGATCCTCTCTTTTATTTTAAATGATAATTTCTCTTTTAGGTCAAATGAAGCTTCCCTTCAAGGAAAAGACAATGTTCATTCAAAAGCTGAAAATGCAAATCTCTCAATATCAGGAGACCCGTAGTGAACTAGACCGACCACTAGATCTTAGGGGCCGAGACTTTCAGATCTCACAATTAACTGAAGAGGTTAATAGTCTTCAAGAACAAAACGAACTTTTTAGGGCAGAAATGCAAAGATTAAGCAGCATTACAGGATTGTATATTCATATCAAGATTCGCGTGCTAAGATACAGAACAGACAATGCCTTATAAAGTGAAAATGAAAGTCTAAAGTCCAATACAAATACGGTCTCATGTGTCACTACAACTCAGTTTAAACCAAAAGTAACTGCACCAGGAAAGTATGCTCTAGATGTTGAACCTATTCCCCCTCGCAATAGGAATAATAGGGAAGTTCATCTAGTTTATCTCAGGCATGTTAAGAAAGTGTAGTTCACTTCGGCTGACTATAGTGGAAGAAGCCGAAAGCTGAATGTCCTTTAGATAGATCACTCGAAATTTGCTTTGCCGGTACACTAAGATTTCATGACTCTTAGAAATATGTATTGGCACATGTCAAAATAGTCTTCATTCAACAGATAAGAAAGCAGGCTACCACCCTTGAAAAGGCAAGTTGCCTTTGAGGAATCAAATTGCAACATCAAGTAGTAGTAGTACTACAACCAAAAACCTTGTAGAGCCAAAGGTACACTCAAGATAGTCTAATGTCCCTGTGCCTCCTTCTACTAGGATTGTTAGCGTTTGCATGATGCTATGGATCTCAGCCTAGGAGCGATACTCAAGAAACATAGGATCTCGCCAGCAAAGAGTTGACAGCTTGAAGAAAGTAGAAAGGACACTCTGGATAATTTATTAGTCTTAGAACACGAATCGTGTTGATTCTAAGTATTAGCTCTAAGCGTTACTGTAATTAATTCGCATTCTCATTCTGTGTGCCAAACATGTAACAAATGTTTATTTTCGGCTAATCATGATATGTGTGTGGTTACTTATTTGAACTCTGTGAATGCCTCCCCCAATGTTAAAATTGTTGTGCGTCATGTTAAGCAAGTTTGGAAACCTAAGCCAGTTACACAAGTAGGGAAAACCAAACACATCAAACAAGTTTGGAAACCAAAGCAAGTTACACAAGTGAGGAAACCAACTGGCAAAAAACACGAAACATGTGGTTATCAATGGAGACCCACAGGAAGAACATTCACCCTAAGTGATCAGTGCCCTTTAACTAGGTTCACTAAACTTACAAGAATGTCAGCCATTGCTTGTGCTAACCAATCGGAACCCAACCAACATTGGGGATCCAATTTTCCAAACTCTCCATCTTCGTCTGTTTTCAAATGCAGGTCGTACAAATCGTCCTTTGGTATTTGGACTCAGGCTGTTCAAAACATATGACAGGGGATCGCTCAAGGCTCATGAATTTCAGTGAAAATGTTATCGAGTCTCGTTAGATTCGGGAATGATCACTTTTGGTGGCTATTATGGGTTATGGAGATGATGTCATTGGTGATAGTGTAATCTCTAGGGTTATACTATGTGGAGGGTCTGGGGCATATTTGTTCTCTGTCGCGCAATTTGTGAGTCAGATTTGGCAGGTTGCTCTTCGAAAGCATTCTTGTTATGTTCGTGATACGGATGGTGTTGAATTACTTAAAGGGTCCCGTGGCTCTAATTTATACACTATCTCTGTTGAAGACATGATGAAGTCCTCCCCGATTTGCTTACTATCAAAGGCCTCCAAGAACAAATCATGGTTATGGCATCGGCGTTTAAACCACTTGAACTTCGGTACTATCAATGATCTTGCAAGAAAAGACCTTGCTCGAGGCTTACCTAGATTGAAGTTTGAAAAAGATATTTGTTCCATGCCTGTCAATTAGGGAAAGAGCAAAAAAAAGCATACCCACAAACCCAAAACTGAAAACCACCAATTTGGAAGTTCTAAACACCCTTCATATGGACTTATGTGGACCGATGCGTGTGCAAACGATTAATGGGAAGAAATATATCTTGGTCATCGTCGATGATTATTCTCGGTTTACGTGGGTTAAGTTTTTGAGATCCAAGGATGAAACCCCTGCAGTTGTCATCAAATTTCTGACGCAAATTCAAGTCGGTCTCAACAAAACTGTAAGATTCATTCGCACCGACAATGGCACAGAATTTGTAAACAGAACATTGTATGACCACTATGAAAAGGTAGGCATTTTTCATCAAAAAGACTTGTTCCAAGGACTCCAAAGCAGATCGGCGTGTCGAAAGAAGGAACGATACTCTTGTCGAGCAGCACAGGACATGTTCTTTTTTCCAAGGCACCGATGTTTCTTTGGGCCGAAGCTGTGGCTACATGCTTGTTACACCCAAAACCGTTCCCTTATTCACACACGTCACGAGAAAACCCCATATGAGCTAGTACACGATAAGAAGCCTGATCTCACATTTTTCCGAGTCTTTGGTGCTCTTTGTTACCCTACAAATGACAGTGAGAATCTTGGGAAACTACAACCAACGGCTGATATCGGAATCTTTGTTGGTTACGCACCAAACAGGAAGGGTTGCCTGGACCTATCAGTTCAGGGCTCGTACCTAACCCTCCTCCTGCATCACCTTATGTACCTCCTACCAATAAGGAAGTGGAGATTTTGTTCTAGCCTATGTTTGATGAATATTTTGAGACTTCCATGGTTGATCGTCTGGTACCCCCTGCTCCTGCAGCTCAAGCTCCAGTCAACCCTACCGGTCCATCAGTATCCATCCCTATTGATCAAGAGGCACCATCGGGAAGTCATTCACCATCATCTTCAGGTCATCAATCCTCTTCAGTACATCAAGGTGTTGTAGCTGAGCATTCGTTTGAAGTAAATCCTTTTGATGCGGCTGATCCTGATCCATTTGTTAATGTGTTTACCGCAGATCAGAACTCTGAAGCATCATTTTTTGGGGTAATCGCGATAACTGAACCCAACTAAACCACTCAGCCTCACGAACATCTCCGAAAATGAACCGCCTCTCATCCTATTGATAATATTATTAGGAACACTTCTCGACCGGTATCCACTTAGAAGTAGCTTGCTACAGATGCTTTGTGGTGCCTCTATAATTCAGTACTGTCCAAAGTCGAACCGAAAAACTTCAAATTTGCTATTACTGAAGACTGCTGGTTTCAAGCCATGCAAGATGAAATCCATGAATTTGATCGACTGGAAGTATGGGAATTAGTGCCACCTCTGGACTATGCAATGATGATTATTTTCAAGTGGATTTATAAGGTGAAACTTGACGAGTATGGTGACGTGTTGAAAACAAGGCACGTCTTGTAGCAAAAGGATATCGTCAAGAAGAAGGTCTTGATTTTGAAGAATCCTTTGCCCCGGTCTCCAGACTTGAAGCTATCAGAATATTTCTTGCCAATGCTGCCAGCAAAAACATGACGGTTTATCAAATGGACGTGAAAATTCTTAAGTGGCGAGCTTAAAAAAGTAGTCTATGTTAGCCAACCTGAAGGCTTCGTTGACCTTGATCGTCCACATCATGTCTATCGTCTGAAGAAAGCTCTTTACGGGTTAAAGCAATGTAGTATACATGATATCATAACACAAGCAAGAGATGATAGGTTGGCTACTTAATCTTAGAGAGAGAAAAGTTTTCTAGAGAGAGAAAGTGCAAGACAATGTATTATCACTAAATGAACAACCCAACCCCTTCCTATGGCTGGAAAGGGGTTTATATACATGTGTATATAAGCACTATGGGCTTGGGTATGGGCTTAACACTTGGGTTAAAAGACGGCCAATAACCGAAGTCATACGATACATTCTAACTACAAGCTTTGCTATATAAAATTAATATACGGCGGAGACCGCGTCTTTATCATAATCCCTAACAATCCCCCCCCCCTAAGGGCAGGTCACCCTCTAAATACCATTTGCATAATAGCATTTTAGTTCTTTGACATTCTGTCACGAGAGCTCGTAGTCCTTTGATTCTTCATTCTTTTTTATTTGAGATCATTGTACCACTATGTAGTGATCCTAGAACTCTTGTTCTTAGACTGTTTGATTTTGAGTTTTTTGAGTTCATCAGCCACAGTAAATATCTTAATCATCTTGTTGTGTGAAGGTTGCATTCATCATGATGTTGTTGGACCTTCGGACCCGCATGCTCACACTTTTCTTTGATCATAATACCCACTTCTCAAAGTGCCAGAAGTTGTGTTGTAGGTCATTAGTTATCATGATGTCATTACTTGGAAAACATTAAGCTGGGAGCATTGGGTGGGTGATTGACTTCTACTGGACGAGGTGTTTCTCAATCTCCATCTTTGCTTGATCCTATAATAAAACAGTTAGCAATAAAGCTTGTGGGCGAATATGGCTTTGTCATTCGCCGAGTCCTGTTGGATAAAACATCTGGGAATCCATGAGGACCCGACCTGTAATTCAGGTGATTTCATCTTAAGAAGAATCTCCTTAGCAGAGGGATTTCCAGTATTAATTATCAGATACAATCTGATGTGTAATAATCAAATCCCATACTTGCTTGTTCTCTGTATCGGTGCGTCTCAAAGTAGCAGCACGATAAGGATTTGAGGGAGTTGGGTTTTTGTTGAGATTTGGCGGGAAAATTGGTTGGAAGCGGTTATAGAGAAAGGTTTGGCCGCGCTTCATTTTGAAACTTTAGAGATATTGCATAAATGGTCCTTGTGTTTCATTGTTCCAAATGTAGTGTAAAAGTAGTTTAAGAATTTACATTTCTGGCCCTTGTACTTCATTCTCCTTTTTCCTCTTTAACAAACCATCTTTCCAACTTTGACAACTTTGGTCCTTTGACTTCAAAATATCCAAATTAACCCTTGTAATCTTGAAACTTGTCACTATTGATCCTTTGACTTCCATTTGCTCTTCATTGACTTGTCTCTTCCGTTTCTTGTTGGTTTTTTTGGTCGTTTTTGCTTCCTTTGTCTTTACATATTAAATCATGCACAATAGACACAAAAGCACACAAATTTATATCCTTTTGGCATTATTTGGCTTTTATTTGGCAAAATCCCGGGTATTTAATATATACAATTAAGCAATTATCATAGGCTGAAGCGGACTGCCACCTTTTCAATATCATCTAGCTCGGAGTGAGAGAGACGATAGAAATGTATTGATCTCCGTGAGAAATGAAACAAGAATCCTTTGAGGGATCTTGAGTGGCTAGGGAGGGTTGTGCAGCGTATCACTGGGTCCATGATACTTGTCTTCAATGTCAGCAATCAACCATGTGATTCTGACAGCATATGTAGTGACCCGGTTTCTGCCTAATGTTTAAGGAGGGCTGCTTTCTTTTCACCCTTTATCTTAACATTTCTTTTTCATTCTTCAACCCCTTCAGTGCTTACCAAGACTTCATTACTAGTACCTTGTTGGGTTTATTCCAGTACTAGCTCTATCTCAGTCCGCACTATTCCCTTATTCTCACATAACTCCTTTTGTAATCATACCTAAGGACATCTACACTAACTAGTGGATTGTCCCTGGGTAGATCCCTCCGGCTCTGGCGGGATCGTGGGAACATGTACCTAACCATACCATCCTTATAACTCCGATAAAGTAAATACAGGGTCGGTCTTTTGGTACAGTTCACCTTCGCCATAAAACCATTTGAAAATCAATCAAGGTACTTGTGATATAGATATCAAAGCCATTGTATCTTGATTGTTTTGAATTTATGAAACTGCTCCCCCTCAACATGTGCGTCGATATTCGAAATTGTTTGGCACATGGAGGGAGGAGTACCTGCTTGAGTCTTAATAGATCACACTTTTATCAGATTTAATATTTAAATCACATTCTCTCCCCTGATCAAAAATTTCAAACCCTTTGAGATTTAGGATCTCAATTGATTTAAATATGTTAGAAAATTTAGGAGAAAATATGGTCTGATTAAATACAAGCCGATATTGGAACCTATAGATGCTCCCCCTCAATTAATGAGGGACTCTGTTAGTGTCAGTTATGATGAGTTTATAAATTATTTGGAGTTTAACGAGAAACTCATGAAAAATTCATTAAACTGACACATAACACTGATTACCACACTACTTATTGATGTACAAGATTGTGTATGAGACAGGACCTGAAATATTCACACTTAAAGTGGCATAGTCAGTTTGTCCATGTTAGCAATCTGTAGTCCGTCTCGATACTCTCCAGATGGAAGTTGTCTTAGCTTTCCCCCGAACCAGCAATCCTTTCTTGAGAAGACACAACAAATATTCGAAGTACACAAATAATTCGAAATCATAACATCAAAGTCAATTAAGTCCCTGATGAGCGTATTTCTCCTTAAAAGATAGTGATGATATAAATTGAAACACCAAGGTTAGCTAAGTCTCGGATGTCACAATTATTCCCTCTAAATCGCCGAAATGATAATACCTAAGTCAACTAAGTCTTTTCACCCGGTCAAGTCAAAATTAACTCCTATTTCTCACCAACGGATTACCAAAAAGTGGTGTTTTTCCAAACTAAGCTTCTTTTGAGCTTCTCTTGTAAGCAAAAATTTAAAAAATTTCACTTTTTTCACAAAAAGGTAATTCAAAAAGGTTCAAACAAGGTTGCGTGAAGTGCAAGTCAATATCGAAGATATCCTTCCCCAAACTAAAATGAAACATTGTCCTCAATGTTTAAAAAATAAGGGTCAAAAGGAATCTTAAACAAAAATTCTAAGGTCATGCCAAAAGAATAGATGTTAGTTCGATAAAGACAAGGATAAAAGATTTCCCACTTTATGAAGAGAAGATTGGAGACCATCAATGGAAATTGTGGGCATTGCTTTGTTCTTCCACAATATTGAACCATGAATCCTCCAAAATCCGGAAAACCTAGACAAACAAACACAAACAACCAACAAGAACGAAAGAGAACAAGCCTCCTCTCATCATTTTCATTGTTAGCTCAAAAACAACTTAAAACGGCTTAGTTTTTGTTAACCAAGTACAAGCTATACTCGACCCCGAATTGATTTGTCCTTGGGGAAGCAAAGAGAAAATCAAAAGAAAATAAAAAGGATAAGCATGGGGTGCCTCCCACGAAGCGCTTGTTTATTAACGAGTCCCCTAGCTTGACTCATATTTCAACAAGGTTCATCATGGAGGATAAAAGTGAGGGTGAAGAAATTCCGAAGGACGGATCCTTCCCCAAACTAGAGAATTAGTACGGATGAAAGGTGGGTCGGGTGGAATAAAAGTATCAAGAGTTAAAGAACTCTTCCTTTCAAGCTCATCATCAAAAATACCCGGTTTAAAAACTTTATCTTCACTCCCCGTGGAGTAAGATGCGGGTAAAACCTCGGGATAGGTGACAAATGGTAAAAATGTTCGTATTGTGAAAACGTTTAAATCATTGTTTTCTCCCTTATTAAGCAAAACATCATTTTCACCTCCTCCCGGGTCAAAGGTTTCATCATCATTAGAAAGATTGAACAAATCATCGACCATGGAAAGAAATTTCCTTTCAACTTGTGAAATATTTTCCCCATAA
>BQNB010007915.1:0-91826 GCA_026074375.1 Tanacetum coccineum | reverse complement strand
TACGTAAAATGTTTTTAGACGTGATAATGTATAAGACAATTATGGCTTTGAGTCAGCATATGGGCGGAGCTATTAGTAGACAGGGAAGGGTGCTGTCCGCCTGGACATAAGCCTGTTTGTAACAAGTCGGAATTTAACTCGCGCGTTGTGACTGGGCATAAGTTGTTACTGTCCCGTGTAAGTTAATACAATTTTTTCAATTTTTTTTCTTTGAACGGTTTATTAAGTATATTTTACATTAAATTCATAAAGGGTTTATTAAGTGTTATTTTTACATTAAAGTCATTTAGATAATTTTTTTACATTAGACTCATTTAGATAATAACTTGTGTGATAACAAATGGATATATAAGGAGTAAACATATAAGGAAACAAATAACGAACAAAAATGGGCTAAACGACTTCTTTAGCCTTTCGCAAACAGGCCATAGTATTGGACCAATATTAGCCCACTAAGAAATTGTTGCTTATTTTATCTTCTTGAGTCATGCTCCATAGTCCATAGTATAATTTATAATTAGAATTAGAATTAGAATTCATGTGTTAAAAATAAAAAGATTTGGCTCTCACAACTTAAAGTCCAATAAGAAATGGCCTGCTCACAACTTAAAGCCCAATATCTTGTTTTTAAAAAACCACCCAAATGTGATATGCGTAACTGAGGAAATGTAAAAAAGCCCTGTCCCCCACTCCCTAGCAAGTCACAATCATCTAGAATCAAGATCAACAGGTAAAATTTTCAGTGAAAATTTTGTATTTTGAAATTGGAATCGTTTCGGCCCTCCCACGAAAATTTTTCTAGCTCCACCATACCTAGCTCTCTTAGTATTATTAAATCAAGACCAATGGTACCTTAATCCCGTTTTCCACGGGGTATGGAGGAGGTGAGATGTAGACAACCTTACCCCTACCTAAAGGTAAAGAGGCTTTCCATTAAAATTGAGGTCGGGAAAATCATTCTTCATCTATCCCTGAATGAGTCAAGTACTAACTTTGCCTTGAACTTACTTTTGAAGGTAAGAGAGATGAGTACACAGTATTTGGCATCCCCCTCTATGAAGCGTCCATTACTGCTGACTGGAAAGCTGCTAAAGAAATCCTCATGAAAAAGGAACCATCTTTCGAAAGGCTTATGGTATGAAATGGTACTAGTGAGTGTAGCAAAAATTTTCATGTTTTTTTTCTGTTTCAAAAGTCTATAGGAAGGAAATGAATTTTCTTTTCCTAAGAAGAGTTGGAATCTTAAAACCTATTTAAATGAAATGTATTTTTTTCATTGTTTTTAAAAATGAAAAAAATGAAGAATAGTAAAATATTAATTTTCCTACTTTATATATAAAATTAGAAAATGAGAATTTTGTTTTTTTTGAAAAATATTGGAAAAAAATGTGACTAAGCAGGTTTTCGGTTTTTCCATCTCAAATGGAATTTTTTTTATAAAAATGATATATTTTTCCCCAACTAAACACACCCTATATAATCACACAAATTTTGGAAACAGCACTTCTCGTGGCAGCATCGCAAGAAGAACCCCACAGGGGGGCACAATTCTTCAATAAACCTGTGGTGAGATTGTGAAGAGTGCGCAGTTTAGAACTTAAAGACAACATGGCAACACTGCCCTTAGTTTTAGTAGCGCGCCATAAATGGTAATTTTAGAAGTGTTGAAATTATGTGGCCAAGCCACAAGGCTTGCTAAGCATGCCTGAAAGGGAAGGAAATGATGCCATCTTGTAAGGCTGCCTTAGTTCTGGACGTTACGATGTGGTGAAGTAATCTATTATGTAAAATCCGATGGATTGCGTTGGTTGATGGGTTGGGATGCCAGGAATCGTGCTTTAGGCTTCTTCATAAAGTGTTGAGGGTGATATGTTTGTAAGCCCATTTTAACATTTCATTTGATGACTTTTTCTGATTTTGTGTTGTTGCCATAGCTTTTTCCTCACAAAGTGAATTATCAAATATTTTTCCAGATAACGCACTAACAGATACTGACTGAAACCACATAGAACTTGCTAAGATGAAGATTACTCAGGAAATTGTCTAGAAGCTGAGCATTTTTAAAAAATCTTCAAACTTCCTCTGGAAAACTGTCATTTGGGGTAAGCATTTCTCTTGATCATTAATATAGATCAAACATGTCAAATTAACCATACCTACTTCTCACTAAGTTTCGAGTTTAATATATATCTTTTACCTTTCTCACCATAAGCTACTTCTCTTAAGCTTCGAGTTTGATATAGATCATACATGTAAATTGTATAACAAAACTTCATGGATCATTTATTATCATAAGCTCTATCTTTTATTTTTTGGCTTTATTTATTTTTGCAGTTTTTGCATTCATTTGTCCAAAGGAAGGACATCCCAAAAAGGATACTGAAGCATTGCAATTGCTAAAATGATAATTAAAGACATGATCAACAGAGATGACAGGTTGTCTAATGTTAAACCAAACGACACATCCTTTCTTTTATCAACCGAATTATTAACTGTAACCTAATGGGTTTGGGTCTGGGCCTAAGCCAACAGACTTGAGTTTTTTCAGCCCCTTTAACAAAGATTATGTTTTTCCAACACTCATCCGTCAATATCCTGGTCTGATCTTTATGCACAACAACAATGACCGAAGTATATTTCACATTGCTGTCGAACATCGCCATAAGGGTATAGCCCACCTGCGTTTTAACATTACTAGATAAAGATGGCAACAACATGGTGCATTTAATTGGTAAGATTGAAAAGGCAAAGCGACTTCAAGATATGCCAGGAGTTCTTCAAATGCACGTAGACGTATTATGGTTAGAGGTACATATTCCTCTCCAAGCTTCAGTAATTCTTTCATTATACAGTGATCTTTCTTTATTGCTTTTTTTCTTCTTGGGCATGAATGTTTGTATGAGTAAAAAGTATGTCATTAATGAAGACTCGAAATCTGTTGTGTTGTGTCGGAAGTTGAGTCTATGATCCCATCTCCTGTAAGAGAATGTAAGAACAACTTTGATCAAACACCACGCGAGTTATTCTGGAAAGAGCATAAAAATGAAGCTGCAAAATGTGAGCAATGGATGAAAGGAACAGCTAGTCATTGTATGGTGGTTGCCACACTTATTTCCACCATAGCATTTACTGCAGCTTTTACTGTTCCTGGTGGTTATCACCAAACCAATGGTATCCCTATCTTCACATCTAAACCACTATTTATGGTTTTTGTTGTCGGACGCCATTTCTCTTTTCTCATCAACAACTTCAATCCTGATGTTCTTATCTATCCTTACATCCTATTACGCTGAATGTGATTTCTTGAAATCATCACCGAAAATTTTGATGCTTTGGAAAAAGTTGATGTTAAGTCTAGCAACTCTTTTTCTATCTATTACAACCATGACAATCGCGTTTAGTGTCAGCTTTTTTCTTCTTTACTACAACCATTTTAGATGGGTGCCAATCCTTATCAGCCTGTTTGGTGTGATCCCAGTCTTCCTATTTGCTGGTCTGATATGTCCTCTCATGGAAGATATATATCGCTCAACATATGCTTCTACATACCTCTTTGGGCCGAACCGCAACCATTCTTAATGTGTCTCTTTTCAAGATGTACCCGATTCTTATGACAAATTAGCTATTGCAAATAAAGCATTTTTACATTGTCCCAAGTTAAGACTTACCGGCTTTGCCTAAGCCATAGAGTCAATAACTTTTTTTATCATTGGCAATGGCTGATAATGCCTGGATGTATCTGCAACATTGTGACCAAAAAATTTTGTATTAACATATGAGTAAACAATAATGATTATAATATTATTCAATAAATTGCAGCATTTTATATAGATAAAAGTTCCTTGACATCTTACAAATCAACGGCATAAAAAACTTGAATGATTGTGAACTCTATGAAGGGGAAAGAAGAAAGCATCATCTCACCAATTAGGAGTACACAACCTGCAGAGAACGGCCATAACGAAAGTCATAGCATGGAGCATGTCGCTCATAGCACATGGAAAAGCTGGTGAAGTAAAGTTTAATCCAGCGTAGTAAAAGTTTTGGTGGATCACAGGCCTAAGGAAACATGAAAACATATTTTATAAGTTATGTATCTTAGCTTATATATTGATTCTTTATTGACAAGTTCTAGCGGAAATCAAGTATAATCAACCCCAAGAAGACCAGACCAAAGCATTTGCATGAAGAAGTGAGAAATATATCTTTACCCTTAAGGTAAGCATTCATCTTGCAAATATACCCTCATTCCTCATTGAGTGGTGTGTGTATGACTTTTTGAGTAAATGGCAACGTCATGGCCACTCATCATGACTTATAACAAATGAGCAGATTTAGAGGGAAAGCGTCACAGACCACGCAGCACATCCAGGAAAAATATTACACAAAAAAGAATAGGCGATCATTGAAACCTATCATCGATCAGGTAGGATTTTGTTGAACCTAACAAAACAGAAACACAAAACGCCAAATTCATGGTAGTGATCGTAATCATAGTAATGAGCGACTTAATCCGATATTGATTTTTGATAGTAATAATTTATTTAATAATTGGATGAAACCTATTAAATTATTCCTACAATAATAACATTCGTAAAACATCAAGGGGTAGTTGAGGCGATAAGCATTTAATCAGCTGCAACTGACAGATGCATACTCATTTGCAAGCATTTTTCTTGTGTGAAATCGGGCGAAATAGTTGATTTGATCATAAATAAGCAAATAAAGAGCATTATTTAAACGACTAAAGTATACACACGATTTACGTCATATTCAGATTGAAGAAAAGAGATCATACCTAACTAGGTGTTGACAAGTTTGAAATTTGAAAGCATACTTATCCTTTTATGTCATAACATTAACTCACCGGTGGTGTCCATCCGTGAGGCCTGGCCGTGATTTTGCCGATATCTTCTAGCCAATTCTTCCCTCGCGCCCATAACTCGGACGAAGACTTCAATCAACCTCTTCTATCGTTGTCCAAAAAAGAAAGGAGAACATGCATAACCCAAATCAACCCAACTATAGGTAAATGGGTTCAAAATAAAAACAGAAGTAATGTGGAGAAACAATAAGGTTTTTATTACTTACCGGTATGCTGGTGATCCTGGAAAGGGTGATAGAGCACAATTCATTAACGGCTACAAATGTAGACAATGTATAACTGATATAAAAGGAAGACGCCATATGATACTTTCAGGTCAAGATAGATCAGGAGTAGTGTTACTATAAATTAGTCCCCTACAATTTTACATCTTTTATTGTTAAGGTTAATATTGTTATTAATAGCGTCGCTTACAGTATTTTCCGACACTAAGCTAAGTGTCGAGTCCTAATCATAGTTGAACCAATCTACCACTTCACAAATATATTTTATGGCCTAAAATACTAACCAACACACAAACACCACATCCGGATTTATAAACTATACGGATCTATACAAATACATAAGAGTTACAATATAGAAATCAAATCTACTCTAAGACATACAAGTGATCAAATGTAATCACTTCTATGCAACCCACCAAATCTACTACATGATCTACAAGTAATCAAGGATGATCACTTCCATGTAGAGACATCCTATACCACACTAAATACCCTATAGTATTAGTGGAACTAACATAGAAAGTAACCATGATCAAAGCCTTATGCTAGAACCATGATTAAAGAAGAAAAAAGAATTTTATGTATTTGGTATGTGTATTTTTTATAGGGTTTCATCAAGAGAAATGAGGAGGAAGTCCTTGCTATTTATAGGGAATCCATCAATAGTTTTCCCTCCATGTTCTAGGACTAAATTCAAAATTTGAATTTATTATTCTCTCAATGTTCTAGAAGCAAATTCAAATTTTGAATTTATTTTTTTCTCTCCATATTCTAGAAGCAAATTCAAATTTGAATTTATTATTTTCCTTTATCTTCTAGAAGCAAATTTAAATATTGAATTTATTATTTTCTTTCCATATTCTAGAAGCTTTGTATTTTCCCTCCATCTTCTAGAAGCTTTGATTGGGCCTTGATGGGCCAACCCTATTTGACCTTAATGGGCTAGCCCGTTTGCTTGGCCCGAACCAACTAGTGAAGCCCATATGAGTAAGAGTCTTGGGATGTCAATATCAAGTTTATAATTGTATATTTATGGTGGATTAGGATGGTGAGATATTCGTGAATTGAAGTATATATATATACGACTTACATATTTGGTTTACAACTTACATGTTTGTCGTCACACATAAAAAGAATACATAGATTAAATATCATAATATTTGCACTAATAATCTCCTCCTTTTTGATGATGATAAAATATGTAAACTATAAAACATAGTAAAGTTAAAAACTTACTTGTTTACATTCCTTCTCCCCCTTTTGTCGAAACAAAAAGGAGTTTCTTGGATATAGGTTGGAGGTATGAGAGGAAGGTAAGTATGTAAGTTTATTTTGGAAAGTTTAGCAGAAGACATGAGAAGAAAGTAGGTGCTCTAAGTGTATACGTCAGAGAAATGTGAAAAAGGTAGGTTCTCCAAGTATATAGGTTAGAGAATTGAGAGGAAAACATGAGAAATAAGGTTGAAGGTGATTTTGTTTTTCTTGGATAATGTAGAAAAGGTCATGAGAGATGGGAAGTAGGCATGACAAGAAGGTAGGTACTTCAAGTGTATAGGTTGAAGGAATGAGAAAAAAGTAGGTGCTTCAAGTATATAAGTTGAAAGTATAAGAAAAACCTAAAGGTTGAAGGCAAATTTGAAGTAGAGGAGGTGAAGTACCTAGTGTATGGATGAACCCTTTATCGTAGTTGAAAATCCCCGATCCTATCTTCCTATAAAAGTGAGCTTGAATCATCCCAGTGAAGTCTTCTATCATCATGGTTTAACCAACTCCGTACTATTAATCCATATATCTCCTAGCTCCCCCTTGCTCATTGCGTCCCCATCCTAATATCATTCCTTGTAAATTAACTCTAACGGATCTATGGATCAAATATATTACCATCGATGCTTAAAAAGTTCGATGCAATTTAAATGAGTAGAGCGTTTGCAAGTGCTCCCCCTTGGTGTATGCTTCCCCTTGTTTAGGGAACCAAGGAATTAAGATATTGTTGTGCTACAAAACAAAGTTAGTAGACAAGTGCACATATACATATAGCAAAACATTAGCGGGAAACTAGATATGCACTTTTAGGTTTTATTATTCTAAAGTTTGACACTTTGAAAGAGAAGTAGAAACTAGACACAAGTAATCATTATTTTAAAAATAACCTAAATGATGAAATAAAAAGAATCGAGACGTGTGTTTACGGAAAAAGATTAGACCGACTTTTAATAAACGAGAATGGGATTCATTTATTGATTGACACAAAAATATTATTTGAATGAACTTTTAAAAGTAGATGAATGAAACTTAATATCTTTGCAAAATATGTCAAAAAAATATATACTTTAAAAAAAATAAGATGAGGATGGAGACGATGTGCTCTTGGATCTGAATAAAAATGATTCCCTAGAGCCGAAAAGTGGGAAAGGATGCGCGATACTAAATAAAGAACGTGTTGACGAGAGGTTGATAGAAAAGATTGATATATCTTTTGCACTAACAATGTTGATCTACATATGATCCTATCAAGACAAAAGTCGATGACTAGAAATTCAAAAGTTTGTTTGGTGTTTTGTTGGTTAATAATGTTGAGGAACAAAGGTGTGTATGTGAGATGAGTTGGTAATTCTTTCATGGTGGAAGAGTAATGAGAGACTCAACAATTTGGTGACTTAATAACACTTGAAGATTGAATATCTTCTTTATGTCCTTCACATTCTAGAAATTGGAAAGTTTTACGAATGAGTGGCATTTGCATTTCGCAAATTACTTAAATATTTCGGATAAAATAATTAAGTTGTCAAGGGATATAGGAGGAATTCTAATAGTAACAAGTTTATTAGAAGAGAGAAGAAACATTTAGGAGTAGGAAGAATCATCTATGACTTAAGATAAGACGTATACGATATGTGAGGACCAAGGTTTGTATGTGAGGGGATTTATTATGAAGTGATGGATTGTAAGTCTATGGATTGTAATGAATGTGTTTGATAATGAGACGCATTTCATTATGAAATTCACTTGACAACATAAGCAACAATGCTTATGGGAATTGAGATAAGAGAATGACCTATTGATCTTTAGAGAGATGTTGGGCATAGATTTAGGTGTCAAGTAGAAATGACACATATCTCAAGCTTGTAGCAGAAGAGAGAAGGAGTGTTCGTTTTATGATTTGAAAAAGAAATGACACATATCTCAAGCCTTCTGCCGACGGTCCCATAAATATATAGGGGCCGCGGGTTTAATCAAGGGGCCGCCTGGTTTATGGGGATCGCCAATAGGAGATGAGTTTATGAATTAAAGGATTTTATAAATGGAGTGACATTTCAATTTGCATTTCGCTAATTAAAAATACTTAAAGTAGTTCGGATGAAGTAGTTAAGTTGTCACGACACAAAATGAAACACGAACTAGAATTGAAACAAGAAGAAAAGAAGAGAACGAATTATGGAATGTGTTCCATCATTCCTAAACCTTGAAGAAGATAATTTAATGACTTACGTTTGAGGGGTAAAGAAAGAATGTCGGCGATGTTATCTTCAGACGCAACCTTTTCGAAGGAGATGTTTCCTTTTGGACATTGTCCCGAAGGAAATGGTGACGTATCTTCGGTGTGTTTCGTATTCGATAATAATAATAATAATAATAATAATAATAAATAATAAAACAAACGAAGATGAAGGCAACGAGCTTGACAATGTCAAGACGAATGGTGGTCTTTCTAAGTATTGTGAATGTTCATAAAACAATCACATGACGAGGTATAAGGTTATCTTAAAGGTGGTAGCAGAAATAGTAGAGGAAAGAGATTAGCCATCTCTAGGGTTGTAGAGGCCTGGTTGAGTGAGAAGGAAGAAGTGTGATTGAAAGCTAAAGAGTGTTTTCGTCAAAGAGAAAGAATATTTTCTTCGAAGAGAAAGAATGTTTTCTTTGAAGAGAAAGAATGTTTTTGTCAATGAGAAAGAATGTTTCGTCGAATAGAAGGAATGTTTCGTTGAAGAGAAAGAGATATCATTTTAACTTATGTTGTTAAACATCTTGAATAGGGATTTTCGTATATGACGTTTAACGATTTCCATCACAAGTTAAGGATACTTGAATATTTCAGATGAAATATTTAAGTTGTCAAACCTACTCGGAAAAGTGTTAGATTTTTCTCTTATCTTTTCTTGATGAAAGAGTGGATTATTTGGAAGAAAGCGAGATGATGATCAAAGGAGTGTGTGAATGAAGACTATAGGACATTTAAGACCATTCTACGACTTTTTGACTTTTTAGAATTGTGACACGAACGCGAAGAAAAAAATATTTTAGCATGAGAAAATATATACCTAGATGTATAAGACTTATAGATATAAGCATGTAAGTTTATCTAAGCATGAATCGACACAATAATCAACAAGATTAAAGTGTAAGACTATATGACATCTAAACCTTATTTGTCATACATCAACTTAACATAGTGTAGATGCACAATTAACATGTAAGTCATGTAAGATGACGCAAACAAAACATAATAATTTTAAATGTAATCATCATGTAAAACATGTTAACATTTAGCATTTAGGAGCATGTGTTATATAGATAAACTAAGAGATATTTTGTCTAAATTGCTAGTAAAAGGCAAACGCTTTTACAACAGACATGCATTCAATAGCTAAGCAAATAAACGTTGTGCATTAAGATAAACATGAAAGCATATAATTACATTACATGAGAGCACGTTATCATCTTGAAACTTCAAAGCATATATATGAGATGCAAGTAGTCAAGATTGACTAAAAAGAAACCTAATTTCTACTTGCTTAGTGTGCACTCTTAATGAGATACAAAGTTTATTGATGTAGACTATCATTAGGCATATTACGGAAGAGCCAATAATTAAATTAGAGAATGAATATGAGACTATCACTAGTGTTGCTCAATTCAAGCTAAACACGACCATTTTTACGTGTTATACCACGAACCCAACATCTCTCTTGGAAGCAATTTAACAGTTAGATCAAATTAAATTTCTAATGCAATAGATTCACCAGTAGTCATTCTCATGTTAGACAAAATAAAATTCCTATCTTTGCCTAATGAAGTGTAGCAAAGACAAAATTTGTATTATCTTTTCATAGAGGGCCTAACATGACTCAACTACTGTGCTTTAATTCTGGTTTGTATAATCCTAATCAAGATGTTTGGAATTCTAAGGTTAAATGAAAGAGCAAGCAAGTTGTTGTAGGATAAGAGAGAATGAGTCATCTAGAACCTAGGAGTATGTTTAAGAGTGACAATGTGTGATGCTCTATAATTAGAGTGTTTAAAGAATGCACCTTTCCATTTCTTTTATAAAAGAAATCCAATTAAGGTTATTTACCTCAATAGATCTTGTGTTTGTTTCTTTCTAAAAATAATGATGATTAACTAAAGTTTAGTTACATCTATGTTAGACTTTTAAGCAAGTGATTAACAAGAGGAAGATGTTTAAATCTAATGCCATATGGCGGATCTACCTAAACCGAAGATGAATTTAGGACGAAGGATCCATCGATCCGTGAAGGTGCTAAATTTAGGCAAGAATCATTTTTCCATTATTTGGGAGATGATGTTGAAATTTGGTTATTAGGAGAAGCTTATATAAGTTATAAGGGTTCTTGGTTTGAGTTTTCAGAAATGACATCCAAGTCTTGCTTATCAAGTTGGAGTACTTATGAGTTTTCCTATGAAAATTCATAAGTTGTTAATCCTATTTAGAGTGTGTTAAGTTTAGCATGTATAATTTGATCATAGCTAATAAAACAACATTTGAACACTTTAGATCCAATGAAACATCTTCATTGCAAGTGTGAATTACAATTAAATGACTCATCTAGTTGTTTTGCAATCAACTTCGTGATTTCATGTAATAACCGAGGATGGTTAAACATGTAGACACAGGAAAATATTTATGGTCATTTGATTGATATTTCCGTGATCTAGATAAATCCTAGTCTCGATTTCATGTTCATATTCTAATTTTGTAATTAGATTAAATGATGAGATTGATTATCGTTTGAATAATAATCATCTTCATATTCGAGATCTTCTTACGATCACTTATTGAAAGAAAGCACGATAATGATTTGTGAAATATGTTCAATTCTTCCTAGTCCTAACCTTAAATGGTTTAATGGTTCTCTGATGCGAAATACTTTTAATAAAATACTAACAAGTTTTAAATTTATAAAACTCGTCTGCCGTTTACACACACTAACTGGCAGAGTACCCGGTCGTGAAGTAGTGCAGTAAGTGGTAAATCCGAGGTCGTCCCAAGAACTAAGTTAAATAGTATTAATTCGATTATGGATGTCACGTTGGAAAATAATTTAGATATAGTAATTATAAATAAGAATTAATAAATGCGAAGAAAGTAAATGAGGATAAAAATGAATGGGAGAGAAGTTATGTTGCCCTAATCATTTCATTGCTACTATTACAGCTAGGTTCCCGTGCACGTTTAACTATTATTTTACCAGTGGATCTAAGGTCGATAGATCTGAATGGTCATCATGGTCTGTCCTATGCTCGCCTGCAAATTCCCAGCCCTTATTGGTCATGTGAGCATGGTTCATTCAAGTCTACAGTGTTTATTCCCTAACTATCCATAAGACTAGTCTAATAACCTACTGATTATTAAACCCTCTCTGAAAGAGTTCTTGCATTTTTTAAGTATATAAGTCAATCAAGGCGGTGACATGGTCACTTCCTACCTAAGAACAGGTGCCAAACTATTCCAAAACCTTCATTGAACCCCTTTTCGAAATGGTCATTGTACTTGTGAGAAAAACATGATTTAAACCAACTTATATACTACTAAAGGTCAAGGATCTATAAAAAACTATATAAATCATAAACAAGGTTCTTTCAAAACTGAATGACTAAATACAAGATATTCTAAATGCTAAGTGAGTATCCCTTGGACTTTGGTGGAAACCATCGTCTTCATGGGGTTAAGATCGCCCCTAAGCAGCTGTGAAAGTGATTGTGTTGTGGAATGATGAGAAATAAGCCGGATTGAGCCTTTATTTATAGGGTTTGAAGTGGTTACGGCGTAACCTTAGAGAGGTATTACGCCATAATGATGCTGACGTGTGAATCTCCCTTCCAGGCTTAATAGTAGTTACGGCGTAACCTTGTCGCGAGGTTACGCCGTAATGCTAAGTAGGATAACATATCTTCTCTGAATTTGAATTGTTATGCCGTAACTGTAGATGAGGTATTACGATGTAATGTTTCCTGCTGACTTAGCTCTGCTTTAAATGTGTTACGGCGTAACCTATGAGTAGCTATTACGCCGTAATCTACTTCCGTGTTGACTTTTCTTAACTTCCAGCTTTCCATGTGAAAAATCCCGCGCCTTTCGTCCAAATACCTGTTTATCTCCTGAAAACATCTCATAATTGATTTAGCAACGTTTTCATATGCATTTTATAACTTTTACAGGCATTTCCTAAGGGAATTCGATGTATAAATATATCAACTATTTGATGTTATCAAATATCCCCCCTACTTGACTTCTACTTGCCCTCAAGTAGAACCTATTAGAAGCAAATCATTAAAATATTTTCTTAATTTTACTTAAGAAAAGGACTTTATAATCTATCTTATACTAGAAATTATCAAAGCCGAACACCGCTCAAAAACAGAACAAACACTCACATCGCTCATCTAATCTAAGTGTTTCATTTCGGGGTGATCACTCATTTTCACAGTCATAGTATGTATTATATCGTAATCTTGGAGCGTACACAAATCTCCACCAAGTAGAATTAGGATCTAAACAGTCTCAAAGGCAATAATAGGTGATAAGGTGAATTGGTGTAATAAGGGTAGGATAAAGGGATGCACACGCGTGTAAACACGTAACAAGTTAGTCAAATAAAACTAAGGTATCCATGGCTAACTACTGTCCACCTGTAGTCCAAGTTTTTTGAAGCAGAATCTCGATCATAATCATCATCGTGGTCAGCTCAAAATATATGATGTTGCGGAGCTTCTGACCAAAATATCATAGTGGCTATGTAATTTTTCCACTTCAGTAACCAATGGGTTTGCATTTGCCCCTTATAAAGTTAGTTTTATAATACGTAGCCGACCTCATGAGCCATCGCACCTAGGTAGAGTCTTGTGTACCACCTAGATGCTACTTCTGCTCTCAGAAGTATATAATATATATCCCCCCACTTGATATGAATAGTATCGAAAGTGGTAATGCTTGGGGGGATCACGTCATAAGATCAGCAATGTATACAACAATAATAACTCTCTGAATCATGTTCCTAAACCATAGATGTAGGTAGCCAGATATTTCAATACAAAGAAATATTAATCTAAAGGGTAGGCTAAGGTGTAATGGTGTCGTAAACATATAGGGTTTAATAACATGGATAGGCTAAACAGGGCGATCTAGGGGGTTTTGCATATTTTTATGGATGCAAAATAAGGGTATTACACAAGGAGGTCGTCAAGTCAATGCGACAAGCCGAGAAACACACACACACACACATATATATAGGCTATTTAGTGGATCCTAAAATTGTTTCCTTCTTGAACAGTTTATTTTACTAACCAGTTAGGTCTCAAAATGATGTACAAACCAAGTTCTAAAGTCTACAATACTATCGGCACACTCATATTTAGGTGAAATATCTGTAAAATGGATGAAAATGGATAAATAAGGCTAGATCCTCACCGTATGGAATAATGTATAAAAGTTTGCTCGACATAGATTAGTTCTAGCTTAGAAGGAAAATGCGACAAAAATTTTAATTTTAACAAAATTTTCAATTTAAACTAGATAATCGAAGGTAAATATAGGTCAAGTGGCAATTCTACTCCCTTCCCCCCACTTAAATTATACAATATCCCTATTGTACATAAATAATTAAAATTTAAAGGAAATAGTATAATTGTGACAAAAAGCTCCCTCCTGTAAGGAATGATGAAGCACCGATTGCTTCCCGTGTAGCTTCTTGGAACAAGCTCATATCCCCTGTAATCACTTAGCAAACATAACACGATACAAATAAGAAACAACTAACTCACTTTCGTAGAAATCACGGTTGCATTTAGCATATGCAACAAGCCTATCAAACCACTTGGCGGCCCAAGTGGACTAGTGAAGTCTCGTGGAGGGTTACTGCGAACATACCACAAATGTTCATTTACGTATACACGGTTTTTGAAATAATTTTCAAATTATTTAAGTTTTGTAAAAGCATGATTACGGCGTAAACCATGGTATTGGTTACGCCGTAATTAAGTTTTCATTATAAAATCTATTTTTAAGACAGATGGGTTACGGCGTAATCCATACGAGAGGTTACGTCGTAACTAATGAGATTACAGCGTAATACAAGGATTACACCAAAACAGATAGAAGGAGACTTAATAATAATCAGCGGAAAACTTATAAAAGCAAAATGGAAATCAAAAACCTCCTAATATTGCATCCTAATAAAGGGTTGTCTCCTGATAGCACTTTTGTTTATTAATGAGTCTTTAAGTTCGACTCATAAATTAGTTTAGTTATCCTTGAGGTTGAGTTTTTCGACTGTTGAATCGATAAGCCCTCCATAATATCTTTTTAGTCTATGTCCATTAACCTTAAAAGCGACACCTTCATTGTTGCGAACTTCTATAGTTCGATAAGGGTATATTTTGTTAATGGTGTATGGCCCGTACCACCTTGTTCTTAATTTCCCAGGAAAGAGTTTTAATCGAGAATTGAATACTAAGACTTTGTCTCCTTCCCTAAATTCTTTGTCAATAATTTTAGAATCATGCCACCTTTTGGTTCTTTCTTTATAAGCCTTAGAATGTTCATAAGCATCGTTTCTTAGTTCATCAAGTTCATTTATTTAACTGTATCTGTGTTTGCTTATAGTTTCTAAGTCTACGTTTACGTTTTTTAAAGCCCAATATGCTTTATATTCCATTTCTAAAGGAAGATGACATGCCTTTCCATAAACAATTCTAAATGGAGTGCTTCCCGTAGGTGATTTATAAGCAGTTCGGAATGCCCATAAAGCATCATCAAGTTTGTCTGCCCATTCTTTCCTATTCCCATTTACGGTTCTTTCCAAGATGCGGTTAATAGCATGATTAGTATTTTTAGTTTGACCACTGGTTTGTGGATGATATGTTGTAGCTAACTTATGTGTAACACCATATTTTTTTAATGTTTTCTCCATTATGGAGTTACAAAAATGAGTTCCTCGATCACTTATTAATGCTTTAGGCACTCCAAATCTAGAGAATATTTTTCGAAGAAACTTAACAACGACACGGGCGTCGTTGGTAGGCAGGGCTTCTACTTCTACCCATTTTGAAACGTAATCAACTGCAACCAGGATGTATTTGTTGTTTCATGAAGATGGGAAAGGTCCCATAAAGTCGATACCCTAAATATCGAACACTTCACATACTAGAATATTGGTTAAGGGCATCTGGTTACGAGAAGATATATTTCCTGATCTTTGACATGCTTTACAGTTTTGAACAAATATTCCTGCATCCTTAAATATAGTTAGCCAATAAAATCCTGCTTCAAAAATTTTTCTGACATTACTGTCAGTTCCGTAATGTCCTCCAGTTGGTCCTTGATGACATTGCTCTATTATTGCGTGCAACTCATTTCCAAATACACATCTTCGAATTATTCTATCAGGGCAATATTTGAATAGATAAGGATCATCCCAGATATAATATTTAACATCGTCAAGGAATTTCTTACGAAGATGATAAGTTAGGCCATGAGGGATAATTTTAGATACTAGAAAATTTGTGTAATCGGTGAACCACGCTTCTTCCTCAGTTGTATGAATTGCCATAAGATGTTCATCAGGGAAAGAGTCTTGAATTGCTTCTTCGTTTAATGTTTCTAATTATGGATTTTCTAGTCTAGATAACTGATCAGCAACTAGATTTTCAGTTCATTTTTTATCTTTTACTTTGAAAGTGAATTTTTGAAGAAGAAGAACCCATCTTATAAGTCGAGGTTTCGCGTCTGGCTTATTGAAAAGGTACTTGAGAGCAGAGTGTTCGGTATAGACAATGGTTTTGGACATGATTAAGTACGATCTAAATTTGTTAAAAGCGTACACAACGGCTAAAAGTTCTTTTTCGGTGGTAGTGTAATGTTCTTGAGCATCATTCATAGTTTTGCTAGCACAAAAGATTGGGCG
Organism: Tanacetum coccineum; assembly: GCA_026074375.1. Classification (NCBI taxonomy): domain Eukaryota; kingdom Viridiplantae; phylum Streptophyta; class Magnoliopsida; order Asterales; family Asteraceae; genus Tanacetum; species Tanacetum coccineum. The sequence continues at coordinate 75,516 of BQNB010007915.1, read as the reverse complement.
GAATTTTTGATCTATTCGTTTCCCTAGTACTGCTCATATGGCATAGTCGCTAGCATCACACATGAGTTCGAAATCTAAATTCCAATCGGGTGCGATGATAACAGGTGCGGAAGTTAATTTATCTTTAAAAATGTCGAATGCTTTCATGCATTCTTTAGAAAAAGTAAATTTAGCATCCTTAATGAGTAATTACGTCATAGGTCAATAAATTTTGGAGAAATCCTTAATAAATCATCTATAAAAAGCGGCGTGACCAAGAAAGCTTCTAACTCCTTTAACATTGGTTGGATAAGGAAGTTTAGCTATAACTTCGTCTTTTGCACGATCGACCTCAATTCCAGATTTAGATATTTTATGACCTAAGACAATTCCTTCTTTAACTATAAAATGGCATTTTTCCCAATTTAGAACTAGATTAGTTTCCTCGCATCTTGCCATCATTTTTGATAAGTTTGATAGGAAATCGTCGAACGAATTTCCAAATACTGAGAAATCGTCCATAAATACTTCCATGGATTCTTTACACATATCGTGAAAGATAAATGTCATGCATCTTTGAAATATTGCAGGGGCATTGCATAGCTCAAAGAGCATTCTTCTATATGCGAATGTTCCATAAGGACAAGTGAAAGTGGTTTTCTCCTGATCTTCGGGGGATAGAGGAATTTGAAAGTATCCTGAGAATCCATCAAGGAAGTAGTAATATTCGTTTCCAGATAATCGTTCTAACATTTGGTAAATGAAATGTAATGGTTCGGAAAATGCTCTTTCTAGTTGGCATCAGTTATACAGTTTCTGTATTCCAATACAAGGACCCCTCTACCCGATCAATGTTATAGTTGTAACAACAAGTTTATTATTTTACGTTTATAATGACAGTTATTCCTACCTTTTTTAGGCACAACGACAGTTATTCCTCCTTTTTTAGGCACAACGTGTATAGGACTAATCCATGGACTGTCAGAGATGGCGTAAATTAGACCACTATCTAAAAGCTTAACGATTTTAGCTTTTACTAAATCTTGAACCTTCAGATTTAGTCGTCTTTGGGGCTGCACAACAGGCTTAAATTTTTCTTCTATGAGGATCTTGTGAGTACAAAAAGATGGACTAACTCCCTTGATGTCGGAAACTTTCCAGGCAAGAGCGGCTTTATGCTTGGTAAGAATTTTGATTAGAGATTATTTCTCATGAGGACTTAAGAGGGAAGAAATGATGACAGGGAATTCCTTGTCGTTATTCAGGAATGCATATTCAAGATGAGACGGAAGTTCTTTAAGTTATGCGATTGACTATTTGAAGTTTTATATTCAATGGTTTTTAATTAATCTATAAATATTTCTTCAGTGTTTTTATTTTCAAATTCATTAAAGTTTTCATTAGGGTCATATTCAGTAATTGTTTCTTTGGTCATGTGAGCATGGTTCATTCAAGTCTACAGTGTTTATTCCCCAACTATCCATAAGACTAATCTAATAACCTACTAATTATTAAACCCCCTCTGAAAGAGTTCTTAGAATTTTTTTGTATATAAGTCAATTAAGGCGGTGATGTGGTCGGTTCTTACCTAAGAACAGGTGCCAACCTGTTCCAAAACCCTCATTGAACCACTTTTCAAAATGGTCATTATACTTGTGAGAAAAACGGGATTTAAACTAACTTATATACTACCAAAGGTCAAAGATTTATGAAAAGCTATATGGATATCCAGTAAAACTCCAATTAAACGGGAACACAAGCTATAATATTAACAACTACATAATTAGGGCAACACAAAAGGAATTTAGCTACTTATAATAAATGAAACAACACTTAATATTATGTAAATCATAAAAATGGTTCTTACAAAACTGAATGACTGAATACAAGATATTCTGAATGCTAAGTGAGTATCCCTTAGACTCTAGTGGAAACCGTCATCTTCTTAGGGTTAAGATCACCCCTAAGAAGCTGTGAAGGTGATTGTGTTATAGAATGATGAGAATGAAGCCGGATTGAGCCTCTATTTATAGGGTTCGAAGTAGTTACGGCGTAATCTTGGAGAGGTATTACACCGTAATGATGCTGACATGTGAATCTCCCTTCCAGGCTTAATAGTAGTTACGGCGTAACCTTGTCGCGAGGTTACGCCTTAATGCTGAGTAGGATAACATATCTGCTCTGAATTTGATTTGTTACGCCGTAACTGTAGATGAGGTATTATGCCGTAATGTTCCCTGCTGACTCAGCTCTGCTTTAAATGTGTTACGGCATAACCTATGAGTAGGTATTACGCCGTAATCTACTTCCGTGTTGACTTTCCACGTCCAAATCTCGCGCCTTTTGTCCAAATACCTGTTTATCTCCTAAAAACATCTCATAATTGATTTAGCAAAGTTTTTATATGCATTTTATAACTTTTACAGGCATTTCCTAAGGGAATTCGATGTATAAATTTATCAACTATTTGATGTTATCATTCTCATTTGGTGAAGAAGAGATATTATGCTTATTTGGTAAAGTAAGAGAAAGTTTTGATGAGAGGATAATTTAAGTTTTGAGTTGTTCTTTTGAATTGTTTGAGTAAAGTTACATATGTTGTGCATTTGCTCATGTTTGGCTTTTCGAAGTGTGTTCCATTAATCCTAAGACTAGTTGTAAGGTGAGGTGGATTAATAATGACAAGTTAGTTTCTTACTTCAAGATTGTCATGTAGTGTGCTTGTCCAAAATATTATAAGTTGGTATGTATAGTATGCATAGTTTTTGATATTTTATGAGTATATAAATGATTTTCCTAACCATTTTATATAACACACATCTTTTGTAAAATATTATACATTTATAAAAAAAAATATAATTATGTGTGTGAGTTAGAACAATGAAAGCACAAGCAAAGTTTAAAAATACATTTTCTTTTACTTAATTACAAATGTATTAATATAATCTTTTATTTTGTTTAAACAACCCAAGGTCAAACAACGCAAGATGATGAGAAGATTTAGACATTTTGTTGGAAAAGAGATAGTGTGTTGGAAATATTTTAATAACGGGTTTTAACATATGATCTTAGGACATTATTTTTCCACACACTTGACAAAGTATTAAACTCTCATTCTAAAGTGGGTTACTACACTCAACATGATCTACAAGATGTTTATGTAACACTTGTAAATATAATGGTCTATGCCTATATGATATGCACAAACAATTTTGCAACATAACGCAAGAAATCTAGCGTAATTCCTATTAGGCATAATCCGAAAAACTAGTAACATACAAATAGCATACATGACACATGTGTTTAGATATATAATTAGCTCAATTATAAATAGTAATGATTACTAGTTAATATCTATTAACCAAGTTGATTCAAAAGTAAATACACATAATCATCTAGCATACACATAAGGATATTCGTCGTTGTTTTGTGTATTAGATATAACGATGTATACTTAGCTTGATTTGATTTAAAAATAAAATAGTTTTCTCCCCATTCCAAAGTTTATCAAGATGAATGTTTTGAAAAGATAAATACACCATTTTTCAAAGATACATTGACTAGAAATGCTTGACTTGAAGGAAAAGATAAGCAACAAGTTTTACGTCAAAACGAAACATACAATTTTGACCACTATGTAGTATTTTGCATTTCTGACTAACTTTAGTTTGTTAAAATGACTTGGAAGTATTTTTAAATGAAAGTAGACTCAATTATCAAAAAAATGGAGGGTGACACGACTTTTATAGACTTACGGTTGATTTTATATGATTTTTAGAAGTTTACCAAAATCTGCTAAAACAGACAGACGGCCCGCATAAAGGTGACGACCACAAATATATTAGGGGGCCGCCCGAACAATTATGGGACCGACACCAGAGACCCAAAAACACATTTTTTATTCAAACTCATTTGGTGACTTGACTGTGGAACATAGGACTTTAAAAAGTTGTTCCAGCACATAAATTTCGTGTTTTAGACATCATTTCTACTCTTACGACTTAGACAAATATAAGTTGACACTTCCAAGTTCTTTTGAGAAAATTTTCTTTCAAGCTAGTATACGAAGTATATTTAATAACAAAACTAGTACGAATCAAACAACAAAACACTTTTCATATTTAATCCCCCTTCATGGGTAATTTGATACATGGATCGTACTCTATTTTAAAAACCATTTGTTTTGAAAACTAGAGCGACGTGGCTCTGATACCAATTGTGGAAACCGTAGAGGGGGGTGAATACGTTTCCTTTTAAAAACTTTAAATCTTTTGTATCAATTATTAAATCACTCTCTGCCGGCGGTCCCATAAATATATGGGGGCCGCCTAGTACATCAGGGGGCCGCCCTATTTAAAGGGACCGCCTCCAGAAGAGGTTTTCGGACTAGATCATTTGTATCAAATCACCAATCAAGTTTGACGCAATATGAGAAGTGTCGATAATGGATTTACAATAACTAGTGCATATTCTACCAATATATCCACACTCACAATGTTTACTACAAAGAGCTACACAACCATGACTAACACAACATAGACAACAATTCACACAATCATAAGCACAATGCAAGTGTAATAGTAAAGCGATAAATGTAAAGACATAAGTAAAGAGAAAGGTAAAAGAAAATGCAAACCGACACGATGATTTATAGTGGTTCGGTCACGAAGCTCCTCTTCGCCCTACTCCACTCCTCGAGTATCCAACTCGAGAGTTACTTCACTAATCAACAAGCTCCCTTTCGGCGGAGAAAACCTTATACCAATGCTTACATTATTTTCCGACACTAAGCTAGATGTCGAGTCCTAATCTTAGCTAGAACCAATCTACCACTACACTAATGTATTTTAAGGCCCAAAATACTAACCAACCCACAATAAACCCATCCAAATATATACATCATTTGGATCTACACACTACTAAAGATTGGAAGACATGGACTCGATCTATATGTAACAAATGTTACAAATGGACTAACTAGACTACATAACTTCGGATCTTGAAGATGACCAAAGTTCTTCTCTTGCACTTGAGGGAAGAAGAAAAGAGTAGAAGATTGGATCACATTTAAACAAGTTAAATGATCAAAGATTTAGAAAGATTTAGTGAGATCTAGAGAGAGAAAGAACTGAGAGAAATTCGTGCAAAAGGGTTGTGAAAATAGTTGGAGGTGACCCACTATTTATAGGAGCTGAAAAACAGCCTGTCAGGAAACGGCGGTCCCAGATATATTAGGGGGCCGCCGGCCCATTTAAGGGACCGCCCCGACAGACGCTCCTGTTTTTGTCTTTTTGTGGTGACAAACTTGTCTGCTAAAAGTTTGACATGTTTTGGGGGGGGGGGAATAACCAGATTTGAATTTTGAAATAATTACCACATTAAACATTTCTTTATAATTCAAAAATAATTTATCTAATTGATTTTTGAAAACTTGTTTTGTCACATTTATAAAAATGTGAAGTTTTAAGACAAAAACTTATTTCTTTGATCATCCTACAAGTTTAATGTTTGTTTGTACATACCTTATGTGATTTACGTCGGGTGCAAACAAACATCGGTGTTGATGCAGATTTGAGACGTCGAGAGATGTTGATGTATGTATGCATTGATGATTTGTGATTACGAGTAACTTGCGCACTTTACGTTATGTATTACAAGTCACATATTTGTCATCACCAAAACATAAAGAGATCGTATAGATTAAATATCGTAATATTTGCACTAACAAAGCCAAACTCACTTACATAGGAATCACAGTTGCATTTAGCATATGCAACAAGCTTTTTAAACCACTTGGTGGCCCAAGTGGGCTAGTGAAGTCTCGTGAGGGTTTCCAGAGAACGTACCCATAAAGTTCATTTAATTATACATGGTTTTGTAAAAAAATCAAACATTTTAAAGATTTGCAGGAAGGAACTACGGCGTAACCCATGGAATGAGTTACGCCGTAATTATGTGGTTTATGAATTTTGAAAAAAAATATATTTAAACTAGTTACGGCGCAACCAATGAGGTCATTACCCCTTAACAACATGAACTATGACGTAGCTGCTACAGTTATGCCGTAGCTTGCTGTAATTCAGCAACTACTTTACCACATAACACGAACCGAGGAGACCTCGAATTCCATCTCCTTGCTGTGAGACCCTGTAAAACCAAGTAAGAAACATACAAACCAACTAAATGCAGAAAATTAAATGAAATTTATTGATAAAAAGACGGGTTGTCTCCAGACAAGCACTTTTGTTTATTAACGAGTCTTTAAGTTAGACTCAAGCCCGCTCTACATTTCTCCTTGGGCACTTCCATCCGCACCCATTTCTTCCATTAACCCAACTCTTATTGTGGCAATGTTATCCTTAGTTCTTGGCATTTCGTCAATTCCTAAAAATTTTACTTTCGTATAAGTCTCCGGTGGGCCAACAATGTATCTAGTAACTTTAACCTTTTCAATTAAGATCGGAGGTGGTTTCCTATAGATGATTCCAAGCAATTTGCACTTTCTTTCCTTATAGGCTTTGTCATCTAAGTCAATGAATCCGTCGTAAGATTTTGGCTCTAAATAGTCAATGATTCCTTCCAAATCGGTCTCGTCTTCACTTGTACCATTAAACCAAATAGAATATAATTTATCTAAAATAGCTCATAATATTGCATTTGCTTTATCTTCCTCGCATTCCTCCGGGTCCTCCCCATCTTCTACTTCAACCGTAGGATCTATGTCATCCTGATCTTCATTAAACTCTTGTCTCCAATAATCCTTGAGGATCCTTTCTTTAGTCATCTTACATACTTTTATGTACCTTATTCTTATCGAGTTGTTACAGCTTAATCCTTCCCATTTGAGATCTAAACACTCATTATCGTTCATGCATCCCCAATAATGTTTATTATTATTGTCAGGAAATCCTCTTTCATCACATACATCATCGTACGGGTCATAGGATGCCTAAAACTCGGGTCCTCCCTCTTTTTCTTGTAAGATTGGCTCACACCAATGTACCTTTTGTTTTCTTACAGATGCAAGATCTAATTGTTTTCCCATATTCGTTTCCTTCTCCGTCTCATCATCCTTCGTGCGAATTTCACTCCTAATTGCATGAATAGATTCAATAGTTGTGGTAGTAAAGCTATTTCTCATTTTAAATATAACCTTTTCATTTCCTACTTCTAGAGAAATTGATTTCTTAAAGATATCAACCTTAGCATGGGACGTGGCTAGCAGAGGTCTTCCTAAAATAATGGGCATCTTAAAGTCCTCTACCATATCAAGTATGACAAAATCCACAGGAAAGATGAACTTGTCGATTTTTACTAGCACGTTTTTACTATCCCCTTAGGAGTACACCTAGTATTATCTGCCATTTTGATTACCATATTAATTGGTTCAAGTTTTCCTATTCCTAAACGTTTATACATAGAAAATGGCATAACGCTAATGCTAGCTCCTAAGTCTGCTAAAGCATTGTTAAAATCTAACCTTTTGATGGAACAAGGGAGAATGAAACTTCCTGGATCTTTTTCCTTATGGGGTAGTTGATTTTGGAGCAGAGCTAAGTACTTAGGATTCATCCTAACTTCATCCTCCTCCTCATTTGTTGGTTTGTTAGCCAGTTATCTGTCTGCCTAATTTCTTTTAAGAGAGGATGGTTTATCCTAATTTTCTTTAGGCTCTCTATGGTTTCATAAACTAATGCGTCCTTTGCGTGATACACAAGATGTCTAGGTAACAAAATTGGTGGTTTGTAGGGCTCAACATAATAGTTTACATTTAGGTTTTCCTTTTGAGGAACCTATTTTACATTAGGTGTAATATCAAGTGTTGCTATAGCCTTACTAACTTTTGCCTTTTCAGTTTCTTATTTTTCATCATTCGAAAAACCTGAGTTAGCAGGAAAGTACATAATTTATTCAGAGGAGTAATAGAAAGGCGTGTATAAAGGCAATTCGTCTTCAGTAAAGATTGCCTTGCATTCCTCGAACTTCTCCCCGTTTGTTCTTCCTTCAACTTCATTGGTCAAGTTTTTTACCTTAGTATCGAGACCTTGGATAATCTTATCGTGATTTTCTCAATTTGTTTTAGTGTTCAGGTAAAACTTCCTTAACCATTCATCTTGTTCAGCACGTCTCTTAGCTGTTTCCTCCATATACTTATTAATTATTTCTGTTAGACTTGGTTTTCTCTTACCTGACGATGGTTATCCAGACACTCCTCCATTAAATCTATCGTTATTTCAGCTGTTGTTTGGAAATGATCTACCAAAATCTCCATAGTTAACTTCATCCATACTTTTTACTTCCTCGTTAAGAGGACATTCTTTGTTGAGATGAGCTCCTCCTCAAGTTTGGCATCCTACTTGAATAGCATGCACATTCTCCTTAAGCTTTTTTATGTCTCGACCTAAGCTTGCTTACAATAGCAGCAATTCCTTCCGAGTTACTGCTGTTATTCACATTCCTGCTAGATGAACCGTTATGCCACTTTTGTGAGTGGTCAGCCATAGTCTGAATTGTAGTTAAAGCTTGAGCAGGTGTTATGCCAGGAATTGGTCCTTGCGAGTCTAGAAATTGGCAATTCATAGTGCCCAAACCATTGTAGAAGATATTCACCTTCTGATGGCTATTGATGTCATGAGTTGGGAACTTATATAGAAGGTCATTGTACCGGTCCCATGCTTGGGAATTTTGTTGTTTTGAGTAAATGATGAAGTTTGGATGTGTTTTCAGTTGCTATTACCTGTGGTATATTCGTGTTGCGCAGTCGAAATCAAGCAAATCGTTCAAAAAGGTGATTTATAGGTGATTTTGGTGTGAAAAACGTCGTTTTGTTCTTACTGGAGTAGTTGCCAGAATTTCTTCAACGGCTGTTTGGTGAAAAAATAGTATTTTTAATTAGTAGGTTACCTAACTCTCTGACACACAGCGGGTTGCTTGAGTGGCCGATTCTAAAGCCGCAGTTGTTCAAAGCACGAGTTTGCTTACCTTGGCGGGTTTAGAATAGGCGGCGAGTTGCTCCAGAGAGGCGAGTTGTTAATACACAGCGGTTTGCTTACCAGCGGTTTGACCAGTTGTCAGCGGGTTAATATTTTAAATAACTTAATTCCTAAAGGAAACTCTGGCGGTTTTTGAAAACTCTACGCGGTTTTGATCAAAAATTCTTCGCGTCGGTTGATTACGTCTTCGCGTCGGTTGCTTAGGCAGCGAGTTTGTGTTCAGCGAGTTGCCTTAAAATTTCCACCGGCGGTTGCTTACTTTTCTTGCAGTCGGTTTGATAGCCTTTGGCGCGAGTAGAGCTTCTGTCCTCAAAATTTGTAAACACTTCAAACTCAGGGATTCAATATCACTAATACAAAACACGTACACATTAACCTCACCACTTTTAAACGTACACTCACTAATCATAGATCGATCAAAACATTTCATATCATAATAATACAAGATATCTAGAATGGCAAGAAGAACAATCCAGTAAGCAGGGTTCTGATACACCCCACCTATGCTTGACAGAACAGACCTTGAATCTGGCAACAACGACATATTCGTCTGTACTGTCTAGGAAAGGATAATTGAAAATATTATGAAGTCCATTAAAGAAGGACCAATTTCAGATGGAACGGTTTTCAATGTTATTACTGGAGAACTGAGGTGCATTTCAACAAGGTCCCATACTGCTATAGTCCTTAACGACCTTTCACATGAATAAAAAGAAAACGTATAAAAGCTGACATTCGTGCAACCAATATCCTACCAAGGGTATACCAAAGACATCTACTCCCTCCATCAATCACTAGAACTGACGCCAAAGACATTTGGGAAAATGTGAAGATGATATCTGAAGGTTCTGACTAACAAATGATGACAGGGAATCTCATTATACGATGTATTCTGAACACTCCGTCAAATCAAAGGAGAAGGCATTCAAGGATATCTACGTTTAGGTTTACGAAGCTCATTAATGACATAGAAACATCAAGATGACCATGTACCAGGATGCAGCTTAACTCAAAAATTGTGACAACTCAGCATATCCAACACGAATCATCCAAGTCAGCAGTAGTGATCGGACGCCTCAGTCAATCAGCAGTATCCAACACAAACATCCAAGTCAGCATAATTTCGGTTTCGGTCAGAACAAAATACTGATCCTTGGCACTATTGTCGGACGCCTCAACTCAGCAAGTATCCAACACAATCATCCAATCTCTCCAAACTCAACAGAACCAGTCCCTTCTGACATCTTTACAAATGAACTCAGGAAGTTCTTAACAGAAAAATCCTGATTGAAAGTTTAACCAACTCACTTGCCCTCCTCACTCAATCATATAAATCACATCTCCTCAAAACAATCAATCAACTAAGAGCTTCATCAAAATGCAAGGAACCAAGCCTATATGTTCAAGACAGGGAAAAGTTGTGGTTCAAGATATCCAGGAAGATACAATGCAACTAATCAAGGAAGAACCATTTCAAGAAACAAGCGAGAGGAAATGGTTGTCGGTCGGGAGAATGTATGAGCTCCGAACAGAAGGGAGGCAAGATTAATGGTGCTTGACTGGTCAAGTGAAACCATCAAGTCTAAGATCTACATACGGACTAGGGCACTAGCACGTGAAATGTCCAAGGCCAACGCGACTTCAAGATTCATACTACTTCAAGGACAAGATTCTCAATGCAAGCCCAGGAGAATGGAGCAGTTCGGGATGAAAGAACATCGTTGTTTTTTTTCTGCAGGGGATCAGGTACCAAACGAGTTTGATGATGATGTGGATGATTTCAACGAGAAGTTGATATTGCACACATGTGGATCACATTTTTTAAGCTGAAGAATGTGATGCATTCGACTCTTGAATGTAGATGAAGGTCCCATGATCACAGACATGGTTCAAAGGAGGCAAGGCCTCACATCTGAAGATCCAATCTACGATGAATGCCTGGGCCCTCATACTACTCGAAAATCCACTTGAGGTACTAAATCATGAATGCCATGTAGACCAATGGATGAAGTATCATGTATGTTACACGAAGATGCAAAACGATGGTACAAAACACAACTACGTTGTTTGACATCAGATGCTGAACTATACGATGATAGTAATAATTAATTCGTATGATCAGTTGTAGGGAAAGACAAAGAAGAACATGTTGTACATGCAATGCATCTTCTGTCCGAGATGACATGCACTAATGTCTATTCGCGATGCACAATGCAATGAACAGGGTGTACAAAGTAGATAAAACAAATAAGCCAGATATGTTAATGAATGACACATGTGACCTCATTAACTTGCGAAGATCATAAGGAACGTCGGGGATATGAAAAACGGCAAAGTTGAGTTAACTGATAGAGAAAGCGAAAAATTGATGAGCAAATGCAGAAAAATCATCTCTGACCGAAACAGAAAGGAAACTCTTAAAAACTGAACTTCATTCAGACACAAATACTCCTTAGTCTACAGTTGACCATTAAAAGTCAAAGACAGAAGAAAGAAAACTTTTGAAAAAGGATTTTAAACAAAAGGAAGGACAAATCCTTGTAGAGTTTTTGACATAAATAAGATAAAAGATACGATTGAAGATATATTATACATAACAGAGGAGTCAGTCGGCTCATAACAGTTCACAGATCTTTTTTGTGTCAACCAAAATCAATATATATGGAAAAAAGCACAAGTTGCAAATAGGCATAAAAGACACGCGTCATTCTGCTGTGTGTAATGGTCATATGCCTATCCAAGACCAATCATACACCCACTGTCATACATGATTCAGAGGATACAACACGTGAGTTTAAGCGAGATAACTAGGAAAAAGAAAGCTGTTAAAAATGGCAAAGCCCACCAATGTTGTGGGAAAATAAAATTAGGATTTCTCCCCCACGATTACAGCATAAAGAGAACCTTCTTGCAAACCGTTGCTTCCCAACGAAAAGTCTGCGACCACCAGAACAGATATTATGGTCCATAGTTGACAACCGAGTAAAAAAGGCCTGAGACCCTAGCTCGAAAACCAATTTCAACATTGACAGTGTATCCACCCAATACTCCTGTCAAGCTTGTCCCCAGAATTCTTCCAACTAAAAGTCAAGTGAAGATTAATCTTTATGTACTCACACAACTTTTTACTGAATTTGACAAAACTGCAAAATAAGAATCACCCCATCAGGCCGACAGAGGGGGAAGAGTGTTTTGAGCAAACGAAAAGATGTTACCCACAACACTGAAGGTTTATCCATTTTTCAAATACTCTTAAAGAACACATTGGAGTTGTAAACAAACAGCCCTCTTTAAAGAGGTTAAAGAAATGGAACAAGATTTTTGATCACATGAATAACGAAGTGACCAGAATTCTGTAAGACACGCAATGGCTGAATTGAAAGAAAAACCTTCTCGATTGAAAATGAGAAATCTTGATTGTTAATTGTCTGGTACGACTCAACTGCTGTATGATGTGGGCAAATCACTTGTTCTAGACCTGAAGCTGAAGTGTCTAAAGTTCATGATGAGAATCAAACTTAATACAAAACTAGAAAGAAATACCTAAATCTGCAATTAAAGTATCAACATCATCAATGAAAGTTTTGATAATAAAAATCCACAAGCTCACCGGAAAGCTTCCTATATCAGATACGTTCATTAAAAATCAATAACCTCGAACCATCAATTCAAGTAAAGGATAACAGTGATTGGACGAACTTGAAAGATATAGTCACTAATGTGAAGAGCCAGAAGGCGTGAGCCTTATAGGCTGTAGATGTTACCGACTACGCACTTATTGAACAAAAATAATTGGCGATAGATTTAGAAATTAGAAAAGGTTAACCAACATTACAAGGAACTGTTTTGATTCAATAAGAATCATGCGTACTCACATAATAAACCACAATGAAAAGACATCTTACCATGTTGAATAGATTGAGAGTCTATAAAGCCAATTGCGAAGACAAAGCGCCTTGTTCTCAAACAGTGACTGTGTCAACCAACAAGTTCTTGCTCCTGGCAATGTATGCCATAGACGTAAAAACCCAGCCCTCAAATTCCCCTTAAGAACAATTGGAAGTGGCTCATTTTAAACTATAACGGTACCATCTTAAGGAGAGTGGTAGACACGGATAGTGAGATTGTAAGAGAAGCTAGAGCATTAAACCACTGACAGTTCACTTAACTATGCGAGCCCGAAACACTAATTATCTCAGGAATTGTTAGAATTGTGTGATTGGCACTTTGCCCCAAAAAAATTCAATGAAAGAGAAAACAAGGCTCCCTCACCCCGTTACTAGGAAAAAGCAAGTTAAGTTTAGTGATAAACCCTGAACTTCTTCTAGCCACACACAGAAACAAAAGTCACAACGAGTTCAAACTGACTTATATCCCTGTGCTTTCCTATACAGAGTAAAACGATCCACTGAAGCAAGCGGGTCAAAGCCTAGAAGCAATTACAAGAAAAATAGGACCCTGCCTGCTAAGAAGGAGAAAAAGAAAAGAGAAGTAGAAGACGCTTAGGAAAAATAGGTCAGTTTGGAAAAAAAATGATTCGGGGGGTATTTTTATTTTTTTTTATTTGAGTCTAGCAATTAGCCATCAAAGCGTGTGTAATATTAATTCGAAGTTCTGAATCTGTAAACCTTGCAAGTAATGAATGTGTGTCTTGTTAATGTCTTGAATTCCTGGAATGCTCACACCCACAGTTGGAATTGTCTCTTGCATAACGAGAAACAGATCTGGAAACCAAAAGGCAAACTGTCTGATAACAGTTTAAACACGACCAAACAGATCTGGAAACCAAAAGCAAACTGTCTGACAACAGTTTGTCCAAAACCCAAAGGGTTTGGAAAGCTACGGGGAAACTATTTACAGAATATTGGTATACATGGAGACCCACAGGAAGGAAAGAAACTTACCTTCGGGAAAACTGATTGTGGTTCTCAAAGGAGACCCACGAAAGAAATTTGGCCTTAGGAAGAAATGCTAACCAAAAGGACCCCAACAAAAAGTGGGGAACCGATATTCCAAACTCCTTCCAAACTCGAATGTTTTCAAATGCAGGTCGAACAAGGTCATGGCTTTGGTTACTGTACTCGGTCTGCTTCAAAACATATGACGGGGAATCGTTCAAAGCTCATGAATTTTGTGGAAAAGTTCATCGGGTCAGTCAGATTCGGGAATGATCACTTAGGAGCTATCATGGGTTATGGAGATTATGTTATGGGTGACAGTGTGATCTCAAGAGTATACTACGTGGAGGGACTTGGACACAATCTATTCTCTGTAGGGCAATTTTGTGATTCTGATCTTGAAGTGGCCTTCAGAAAGCATACTTGCTTTGTTCGTGATATTAAGGGTACAGATATCCTTAAAGGTAGTCGTGGCACCAATTTGTACACGATATCGATTGATGAAATGATGAAGTCTTCTCCGATATGCTTGCTGTCCAAAGCTTCCAAGTCCAAATCATGGTTGTGGCATCGTCGTTTAAACCATTTAAACTTCGGCACGATAAATGATCTTGCTCGAAAAGATCTGGTTAGAGGTCTACCTAGATTGAAGTTTGAAAAGGATCATCTTTGCTCAGCCTGTCAACTTGGAAAAAGCAAGAAGTTCTCCCACCGGCCAAAATCTGAAAATACAAATATGGAAGTTCTTCATACCCTTCACATGGATCTGTGTGGTCCAATGAGAGTCCAGAGTATTAAAGGGAAGAAATACATCTTAGTCATCGTGGATGACTATTCAAGATTCACATGGGTAAAGTTCTTGAGGTCAAAGGATGAAACTCCAGAGTTTGTCACCAACTTTCTTAAGCAAATACAGGTTGGCCTCAACAAAACAGTCAGATTCATCCGCACAGATAACGGAACGGAATTCGTCAACCAAGTTATGTCTGAATACTATGAAGGTGTTGGCATATTTCATCAAAAGTCTGTTCCGAGAACTCCTCAACAAAACGGAGTTGTTGAAAGACGTAATCGTACACTGGTGGAAGCAGCACGTACAATGATGATATTCTCGAAAGCTCCCATGTTTCTATGGGCAGAAGCTGTAGCCACTGCTTGTTACACCCAGAACCGATCACTAATTCATACTCGTCATAACAAAACACCTTATGAGCTTGTGCATGATAAAAAGCCTGATCTTACATTCTTTCGAGTATTTGGTGCTCTGTGCTATCCTGCAAATGATAGCGAAAATCTAGGAAAATTTCAAGCCAAAGCTGACATTGGGATTTTCGTTGGGTATGCTCCTATCAGGAAGGGCTAGAGAATCTACAACAAGAGAACTCGTTGATTAATGGAAACAATTCACGTCACATTCGATGAGATGCATCAGTCGATGGCTCCTGTACGCATCAGTTCAGGACCCGAGCCTTTCATCATGACCCCTGGACAACTCAAATCAGGGCTCGCTCCAACCGATAAAGAGCTGGAAATGTTATTTCAACCGATGTTTGATGAACACCTTGAACAATTCTCGAGTCAATGAACAGTACCTTGCTACTAAAATTACGCTCAAGTTGTTTTCCACAGGTACATTTTATCTACAACGATGCTCCAGACTGCACCGTCTTCAAGTGCTTCATCGTCAACATCCGATATGCATCATCCAGTACGACATCAAGAAATTGCAGAAGAACCCACTCACGAAGACCCCCAATCAATCACGATGTTCTACATCCTTCACATAACCTTGTTACTGGAGATCCAGGTTTGGCACAGTCATCATCTGGGAATGTTAATTCTTTTTTTTTTTTTTTTTTTTTCTTGCGGAAACCAACCAAGTTAATTACCCACCAGATCATCTCAGAAGATGGACCAAAGATCATCCTCTGGATAACATCGTTGGCAATCCCTCTCGTCCTGTATCTACCAGAAAACAGTTAGCATCCGATGCTTTATGGTGTTGTTTCCATACGGAACTGTCCAAAGTCGAACCCAAGAACTTCAAAATGGCCGTGATAGAAGACTGCTGGTTTCAAGCCATGCAAGATGAAATTCACGAATTTGATCGTCTTGAAGTATGGGAATTAGTACCTCGTCCAATCTATGTTATGGTTATCGCTCTCAAGTGGATCTACAAAGTGAAACTTGATGAATATGGTGATGTACTAAAAAATAAAGCTCGGTTGGTTGCAAAGGGATATCGTCAGGAGGAAGGCATTGATTTTGAAGAATCGTTTGCTCCAGTTGCACGAATAGAGGCCATCAGAATCTTCATTGCCAATGCCGTAACCAAGAATATGATCATCTATCAAATGGATGTCAAACGCTTTTCTGATGGTGATCTTCAAAAAGAAGTCTTTGTCAGTTGAATAGAAGGAATTTGAAGACCAGGAAAATCCTACTCACGTCTATCGTCTGAAGAAGGCTCTTTATGGGCTAAAGCAGGCACCAAGGGCGTGGTATGACACACTCTCAAAGTTCCTGTTGGCCAACAATTTCTTCAAGGGTGTCGTGGATCCAACGTTATTCACACGCAAATCAGGCAAACATATTCTACTTGTTCAAATATACGTAGATGACATCATTTTTGCCTCAACAGATCATAATGCGTGTCACCATATTTTCCTAAGAAAATGAAACTCCAAAATGTTCAGATTCAATGATGGGACAAAATGTCATAATTTTCTTAAGGACTACAAGTCTCTAAAGTCCCAAAGGCATCTTTTATTAACCAGGCAAAAATATGAACTCTTGAAACCTTAACGAAATTATGGAATGGATCTCTCTGACCCTGTAGGATACACCAATGGTGGAGCGATGAAACTGGCGAGGATCTCATGGGGAGTCCAGTTGACCAAACTCGATTTAGGAGGAATGGTTGCTCCCTAATGTACATTGCAAGACAGTAGACCGACCTTGTATTCGCGTTTGCATGTGTGCTACGATATCAGGCTAAGTCCTACCAAAAAAGCACTTTGAACGCTATCAAAACGTGTCTTTCAGTACTTGAAAGGAAACCATTAACATGGGTCTTTGGTATCCGGAAAGGTCAAGCCATGTCACTAAGAGCTTATGCGATGCGGATCATGCGGTAATGTCATGATTCAAGAAAGAAGTTCGTCGGTAAGTGCTCAGTTTTTCTTGGAGATAGATTGGTTAGTGGTCATTAAAAGAAGCATAGAAGCACGTCAATATCAACTACAGAGGCCTGAATACTTGCCATGTATGGTGTTGTGCTCAAATCCTTTGGATGCGATCACAGCTCAAAGACTACGGATTTGACTTCAATAAAATTCCTCTGTACTGTGATAACAAGAGTGCTATTGCTCTTTGCTGTAACAACGTCCAGCACTCTCGATCAAAACACATCGACATACGGCACCATTTCATCCGAGAGCAAAGAGTGGTTGAACTCTACTTCGTGGAAACGAATTATCAACTTGCAGACATTCTCACCAAAGCATTACCAAGAGAACGGTTCGAATTTCTTCTTCCATGCCTAGGCATGAAGAGTTTGACCCCTGAAACTCTCAGACGTCTTCAAGAAGGAGAGGATGAGTAAACAAAATGACTTCGTGTATCCTTTGTACATAGGTCTAACTCACTTAATATATATATATATATATATATATATATATATATATATATATATATATATATATAGATATATATATATATATTAGATATTTTAAATTATCATAGATAGATATAGATATATATATTATATATAGAATATTTATAAATATCTTAACTTACTTAGGAAATATTTTAAGTCATTTGGAATTACTAAAAGGCTTGCAATTACTTCAAATTGCAACCCGGTTTGATGTCTGGGCATGGATTACTTTATATCCATGCTTTATGGGAGTATAGTAAAACAATGGTGATGGTAGAGCTGTTCGCCTGATCTTTTCATCTCAATCAACGACTACAGCTCTTTCAATAGAAAACGGGTCGTTGTTTGAGGGGGAGAGTGAATGTGGAAAAATCTAATGGGTTAATATTTAAAAGAGAGTTAATTAATTTTAACTCAAAGGTCCAAAGTTATCTATAGTTATAATGATTAGGGTTTAAAAGCAATTTGCTTTTTGTTTCCTAGTCTTATTAACCAATAGGGACTAAATTGGCCAATTGCCTAAACTTAGAAGATCCTTAGAAAAACAAAAACAAAAATTAAAAGAAGATGGAAACCTAAGGGACTGATTCTGCCAACTTTCTAACTTAGGATATAAAAGAGGCGGCGAGTTGGTGTTTGGTCAAAATTATCGAAATCCAGTCAAAGATAAAACACACACACACACTCTCTCGCAACTCGCCGCCAAGAACAAAGCCTCAAATCGTTTATTTCCAGTGTTTCTTGCAAAGGTATTTATCGAACTTTAATCTATATCATTTATTCTATGTGTGTATCAATGGAATCGAATGAAAACACATTAAAAAGGTGTTATAGAAAAAAATTGATATAGGTCGTCTTAGATGCAAATGCCAATGTAGTGTTGTAAGGTGTGATTTAGTTGCTGGGAATTGTTCATAAGGCATATATTACTAAGGTTTGATGTGTGGATTTCTGTCTCAAACAATAGTGAATGATTGCTTATGTTTCTTAATGGCGGGTTGACTTTTAGAAAGAAAAAGTCTGTGTGTTTGATGGAAAGGATGGTAGTAATGTGCATCGTATGCGTAGGAAAGCCTAGGAATGCCTTAGGATGTGATTAGTTTTGACAAAGGAGGTGCGTGGTTTGAATTTTAAGAAATCTGTCCGAATGGCGAGTTGCTTATGTTTCTAGGTGGCGAGTTGGTTATTTTATTATTTTTAATAACTTACTCACGCTGTTCATATGGGGTGATTCCTAGCGAGTTGCTAACGGCGTGGATTCACAGCGTCGTTGCTTAACGGCGGGTTGATTCACAGCGAGTTGTCGAATGGCGGGTTGACTAATAGCGGGTTGACTAACAGCGGGTTGCCATAATTGTCTATTATTTTATTCCAACAGGTAAACCGCCGTCTCTCGGCGGTTGGTCAAATATTTTTATATATTAAAATATTCAACCCGCCCTTTTTCCCAAATGTTATTCATGACGATTTAGTGCCTTCCTCGTGGCGGTTTGCTCGATTCTCCTAACGGCGAGTTGGCATTCTGCCTGGCGGCGGGTTGGGCTAAGTTTCATATTTTGGCCCATTAGGCCCAATAATCTATCAAGGCCCCTTCTAATGACCCAGTTGCTTTTCTAAACCCCATCCGGGCTTAGTTAACAAGTAATTGATCCTGTTGGATAATTCTCCTGTGTTATCAAATGTAGATTTTCATCAAACCAGAGTTACCTCTATTTTAATCAATCATGGAATAACATAACTTTAATCAATGCTAAAGTTCTCTCTAACATCGTTTCTCTGCAATGTTTGTCTTCTTTGTTAATACTCTTTTGCAGAATACGATGGCAGAACAAAATGTTCCCACTCAACCACCGACAAGAACAGATGAGCAGATTGTACCTCGCTCTTAGTGGTTAATAATCGGGAAAAGCAACCTTCTTTTCAATGCTCAAAAGATTCAAAAGAACCCCATCTTTCAGATATCAGTGGACATCTTGAGTAATACCAACTTCTTCCGAGCATTCACTGCCTCAGCAAGTGTTCCTGTTATCTACCTGCAACAATTCTGGAATACCATGAAATATGACGAGAAGACTGGGGATTATAGATGTCAAATTGATGAACAATGGTTCAATCTAAGTGCTGATCTTCTCAGAAAGGCATTAGCAATTACTCTTCATCACCTGCTCAACTTTGAGTTACCTTCCGTCTGGTAACACTGTGATGATTTTGTTAATGAGTGGGGTATCCAGTACTATAGAAATTCGTCTCCAATAGCGGGTGAATTATGTGTATCAACCATGTGAGTAAGCAATTCTAACCTCTTTATCAAACCGTGCTTGACAGGAAAGATTGCGCCGTGCAAACCCAGACACCCTGTTCTGCAAATGTTGTGGGGAATCGTCACTCAAACTAATGTTGATCATGCAGAGCTGTTATGGGAAGAGTTTACTCAAGGAATCCAGACATTTTTCTCACACAAAACAAGTCACAAAGCCAGTCTGAAGGACCCAAAGAAGAAAGTAATTCCTCTCCTCATTCCTTATGGACGGTTTTCCAAGGTGATAATTACTTATTGGCAAGCTACAACAAAACTCCATCGACGTCCGGCTTCTGCTGTTAATCATATGGAGATGATTTTATATTAGGAAATCCAAGTTTGTCCCAAAAGGTGAGTCTGTTGAAGTGTTTAGAATGGCAATTCCCGATCCCCTGATTACTGAAGCCATTCAACAATCCTCGTATTATCCCAAGTATCTGGAAATGGTTGCTGTGAATACAAAGAAAACCCCTCAAGAAAGTGCGAGCGTGCAACCTGCAATAAAGCATGCTCCACCCAAAAAGACCACAACCACTACTCCAGGTCAAAACCATTCCAAGCCAGCTCCGCTCCGACAAAGAAACCTTTCTAAGCATAAGCTTCCACAGAAAGTTAGAAAAGGAAAGCCTACTTTACAACTTGTGATGAAGATGATCGAAGATCAAACATAGAATACTGTTCTTCAAGAAGAAGGTGATGATACTGATCTCGAACTGGCTAAGAAGATGAGTTTGGAAGCGCATCAAGAAAAGGGAGAAGGAGAAGGTGATGATGCTAACATGGAACGAGCTATTAAGCTAAGCTTGGATCCAGCCTTTCTGCCACAAGGTCGGGAACCTGTTGGAGGAGTAACGATCAGGGGTCCAGTATCTGAAACAATCCCAAACTGCCTGAAGTAGTGGCAGAGGGAAAGGCATGTAACCGTAGAAACAAGTAGCTCATTCCCCTGATCGATCTGTCAAAGAAGAAAAGAACTACGGATCAGTTTATCCTTGTTAGGCGTGATCAAACTCCTCATGATTCAACAACTGGACTCTCTTCTCAACCTGAAGATGACACATCAAGAGAATAGTATCATGAATCTTCATCAACTTCGATTCAAGATACGATTGGAAAGTCAAACAGAAGACGCTGCTCCTAAAGGTAACAAAGATCAAGGTGAAGTAGATTCATTTGGAGTAACATCAGGAGTAGCATTGACCTGTTAGTACACAAGGCCAGGCTGGATCAGACCCTGAAAAAGCACATGAGGCTCTGGCTGGACCAGACCCTGAGCCCATGCAAGAAGACCCTGGATCAAACTCTGGAAAAGCACATGTGTCTATGTGGACTCAAACCTGACACATGGATGATGAATTCCTCGCGACAGCCTACCCAAAGGTTCATGAAAACCTGAAGCTCATAACAGACGAACGTGTCATCGAAGATAATCCAGAAAGTCATTCTGGTTCTGGTCTTCATGAAAAATCTCGAATGACACTGTATAACTTTGGGATTCAAATTTATTTATGGACAAAACCAACCGAAGATGATCAGGAGAAATTAAGTTATAGAGGAGTCTGATTCCACCATACCCTGATCCAAGTCATCAGACAGTAACGTCAACTCCTCCAGTAATGGTTCCCTTCACAGATGTCTCATCTACTAAGCCGTCGTCACTGGTCACTCCTCCACAATCAACCGAAGTACAACAATCACCAAATCTCTCCTGGAAATCACTCTATTCATCGCCTTCAGCTAAGGAGTGAAGGATTAGAGCAAGAGATGTTGAAGGAAAGAAGTCTGATCACTTTGCTGTGCTTTTGGACTTTAATTAAATCCCAAGTTCCTCGGTTTGTTGATAAATATCTTGGAACAAAACTGTTGATGCTCTCCTTAAGGTTCTTGAAATGACACACTGCAGATCTAATCGAGAAATACTCTGTGCTGCCTGGCCCAGAGTCTATCCAGAATCAAGAATCTGAAAAGAGTCCGAAGGAGATCTATAGAATCTAAGGGAACAAGGTAAGGAGAAACAAGATTCAACTTACTATCAGGTCCAACAGGACAAAGTGGCTCTAAGAATTTGATCTAAAGAGTGCTCTCTTCAAACACATGAATAAGAACAAGACTGCAAACAGAAATCCTGCCAACTACCATCTATACCATGCTCTTATGGAAGCTTTAATCCTCATTTGCGTAAAACCTATGGTTAATCATTAGGTGAGAGGGAAGTAAATTGTTGTTAAATAAAAATCAAGAAACAATACATTAAGACTAAGATACAAGTGCACTTTTCCCCGATCGTTACCATGACAAAGACTCAACTATTTACAACGTCTTGATCAAAGATCAATAACAACCTAAGTTGGCGTTCCCGTAATGGTCAACTTCCCAATCATCCAAAAACTTTACATACTCTACAAGGCAAGTGTCAATATCTTCCACTTTATACAATACTCTACATCATTGAGTTTTGTTGCGTATCAACGAATAATCGATCCTTCATGTAATTCCTTCGGTAGTTGCGAAACGATTATCTTTAAACTAATTTTATTTTTTTTATTTTTTCATTTATTTATTTATTTAACATCTAACTATATACGAAACTCGAAGTAGTTTCAGCATCTTCACGATCATAATAATTCCGGATAATTCCTTCGATAGTTTCTTCATTCTTCGGACTCACCATTAATTGTGATGGTAGTAAAATCACATGAGTTTTGACTACGATATACATTCCTATTTGAAATGTGCAAATTTCCAACCGCACCAAAGATAGAAAATGACACAAGACTCGGGAAATACAAACTTTACACTTTAAGCAACTAGCAACTGTAAATTAAACTTAATCTAACAAGGTAGCTTAAGGTGTAAGGGTGTAACGAAACAAATAGTTGGTGTAATTCCTAAAGGATTGGCTCTACGTGTTGTTCTAGTGGATCATCACTCTAAAGATGAGAGTGGAAAAGGGTTTAAACTGGAGGTTAACTAACCGGTGTAGTTAGTTAATAAGCAACATGGATAGGCGATTTGGGTGTAATCCTAAAAATTTACCAATGTAAACAAGTTACTCCAATTAAATCCATAATACTCATTATTGCGGTCTCGAGTGATATACCAATCCAAGTTCTAAAGTCTGCAACATCACCGGCACACTCATATTTTGTGGAATTTGGGTAAACATTTGGAAACGGAAAGGCTGAATCCTCACAATATCTAACAAGGGTTAGTGTGTGCGGGTTATGTAACATGCAATTTCACAAAAGTATGCTTGAAAAAAAATTAAATTTGAGCATAATTTAAGCATTTTAGTGTGAAAAATAGGACAAGTAAACATTCTAATTCCATCCCCCCACTTGAATTATACAACGTCCTCGTTGTATATATAAAACATTAAATACGAGAATTTAAAAAGAATTAGAATGAGAAACTCCCCTGATATTTGCTCGGTAGATTCTCCAAGTTGCGTTTATGAGCAAGATTGTGTGCTGGAAAAGCGTCTGAATCCTAGCACGAACAACACACACACAGAATTCTAGAAAATATGCATTCTACCGACTTCGTCGATATTTCTTTCACGAGGTCCTATATTAAACATAGGAAAAACTTGCATTCCTATCTTGGTACCTACGGTTAATTTAAACTAAACTAAACAAACCAAATACGAGTCAGTCTGGTAGATACGGCGTATCATGTGTGATTATGTCATATTGACATAACTGACAATAATGTTTTCAAAAAGCATAAAAAGTAAAGACTGATAACGTCCAGATAATCAATACGCCATATGGTATGGAGCGGATACGCTGTATTGATGTCTGGGAAGACATACTCGATAAATTTAAATAACAATCCGGGTTGTATCCCGGGAAGCACTTTTGTTTACAGCGAAGTCTTTAAGTTAGACTTTTCTTCAACGTCTCCTTTTCATTCCATCTCATGCACGCTAATGTGCCCGCGTGTGAGTCATTCTCCCGTCTTCGCATTTTAAATGTAATCGGGTCCTAGATTCAAAACTCCTTTGTAGAACCCCTTAAGCTTTTGGTATGCATGTGAGATTCCATTCTTCTCATCATTTTCACTTACCTTCAATAATGGCGGTATTTTGTTGCATTGCTCATTAGTGTGGCGTTTAAACCTCGGATGTGATCGCACCATTTGGTAAGTTACTTCATCATCACTATTGTAAAGGGTAACTATCCCTTCGAACCGTTTTGTTTTAATTCCAACTTCTTTTAAAAATGGTTCACCAAAAATAACATCGCCCATTCCGTCATCACGATAAGCATCTATATCTTCTAAAACTACAAAATTTGTTATTACAGAAAAAGTTCCAACAAAGATGGGTATGTTCATTAAGGCTCCTACAACATTATTCCCTTTGTTTACCATCTTATTTCTCATTATAGAGTTATGAAACTTTTTAGAAATCACATTGACATACAATAATAGGAAAAAGTTAGCGTGAGTAAATTCAAATCCTATCATGCATGAAAACTTTAAGTTGTGAGCACAATCTATATGGATCTTCTTATCATAGTCACAATAACTAGGGTAATCATCAATTCTAATATCAAGTTCATCATCCCTAGTTCTAAATTCCTCAATTACATCACCTTCCTCAATGGTGGGCATCAAATCATCTCCTTGATTTCTCCTAAGCTCAAATGGTTCATTTAGATCATTTAACTCAATGTAATCTTCCAAGAAAGGGTCTAATGATCTATTTAACACCAGAGTCTCTCCCATAAGCCTAGCTTCTAAATCAAGTTCTATCCTTTCTCTCAAACTTAGCATGTAGACCCTCTTAATTAAACTACTAGCAGGTTTAACACTTGTGAAAAAAATCCTTTCTTCCCCGACCCTTAAAGTAATCTTTCTTTTATAAACATCAATTTTAGCACGGGTGGTAGACAAAAATGGTCTTCCGAGGATCAAGGGCACTTTGATATCCTCGGGCATATCAAGAATTATAAAGTCCACTAGGAAAGTAAATTTGCCAATTCTTACTAGTACGTTTTCAGCTATTCCTTTTAGATATTTCACAGTCCTGTCTGCTAATTCCACTGTCAAACTAGTATGAGCTAATTCACCTAATCCTAAGTTAAGGTAGGTCAATAGAGGCATTACACTAATGCTAGCTCCTAAGTCAATAAGGGCTTTGTCAAAACAAACATTATTAATATAGCAAGGTAAAGTGAAACTCCCTGGGTCTTTCTCCTTTCAGGGTATGATCTCATTGATATGTGAAGCTCCATAAGCTTTCGCAAATTTTGGTCCATATTTCCCTTCTTCTTCTTCACAGTAATGATTATCCAAACGACTTGGAAAAGGAATCGTCATTTTTCTTGACTTGTACAACAGTGTACTGTTCTGTCTAGTAGATATGGCGTATTAGGATGATACAATACGGCGTATCGAGTGTGAATCAGCTTCAATAGTAGTAGAGATCGACTTGACTTGGTCTCTTGGGTTTGTTTTAGTTGAGCTTGGTAGGCTTCCAAATCCTCTTTCCTATAGTACCTTGCTCATTTGACCGATTTGATTTTCTAAAGTTTTAATTGATGCTCCTTGGTTCCTAATGGTAGCATCTGTCGCAGCTCGGATTTCATTAATTAAATTGGAATTTTCTTCATGTCTCTTTGCTGATTCACTCATGAATTTGCTTAGGGTATCTTCAATAGATTTCCTTCGCTCTTGGTATGAAGGATTTGTGTTGTTCCTCTGATAGTACCCTGGAGTTGTTGCTCTATATCTCCCTCCTTGAAAAGGTCCACCAAATTGCGTGTAGTAAGCTTTTTCAAGAGTTTTTCCTTGCTCTTTGAGTGGGCAATCTTTGGTGTAATGGGGTCCTTTGCATTGTTCACATCCTACTTGAGCAGCATAAACTTTTTCGTTTACCTTTTGATATCTCTTTCAAGATTGTTTAATTGTGCTTGTATTGCTGTTAATCCATCAGAAGTTTCAGTACTACTAACTCTTGATGTTCCATTGTGCCATTTTTGAGAGTATTCAGCCATTTCCTGGATGGCTATTTTTGCATCAGCGGCAGTTTTTGATGGTATGGCACCTCTTGAATCAAGAATTTGTCGAGTTGGAACATCCAATCCATTATAGAACAAAACTACCTCCTGCATCTCCGTTAAATAGTGTTGAGGATACTTCATCAATAGCTCTTTAAATCGTTCCCAGGCTTGATAGAGGTTTTTGTCAGGCTCTTGTTGAAAGTTGTTGATTTCCTCCATTTTCTTTGCAGTCCGAGCAGGTGGGCAATATTTGCTTAGAAACTTAGTCTTCAGATCTTCCCAGGTTGTAATCGAACTAGTTAGTTTGTTTCATAGCCAACGACTTGCGGCTCCGGTTAGGGACATGGGGAAGCCTCTAAGCATCACTTGGTCTACAGTAATATTAGGAATGTGAAATAAACCCACTATCTCAAGAACTTTCTCAATGTGTTCGTTCGCATCTTCATGATCCGAACCGCTGAAGGTGTTAGTACGTAGTTCCTTGAGAAATTAGCCCTTTAGTTCAAAGTTATTTTTGCCTTTAATTTTGGGCCTAGCAACTCCCGATCCATAGTCAGCTCGGGTATTGCTCATGTACTGCTCCATAGTTTCCGCCATTGTTTTCGCAACTTCTTCCTCCGAGTATTCTTGGTCAGAAAGTAAATTGAAATCAGGCGATCTCAATTCGTCAAGACTTAGTGTCTTGAAGTGTCTCCTAGATGATCAAAATTCTCGTTCAGGTTCTTTGTAAGGTGTGAATAGTTCGTTAGCTGAACTCCTTGTCATGCACTACCTGAAACAAGGGATAAACAATCAGTAGGATGGGTTCTTTTAGGATAGAAATTTTTTTAGCAGGGAAATTAGATATGAAAACATAGGTTCTGCTTCTGTTACGAATGATTGATACGCCGTATCCAATGGAAGTGGATACGCCGTATTAATCAGTTGAATCGAATACGCTGTATTGGACAGAAGGTTGGATACACTGTATCCAATGTAAGTGGATACGCCATATTCAGTTATCGACCAAAACAGTGTATTAGCAAAATAATTAAATGTACAAACAATTAAACACAAATATACAAGCAAACTAAACTAACAAATATAAAAAATATACAGAATATACAAGAATCTAATTAATACTACTCCTAAGGGTTAAATTTAATCTAATGTTAAAAAATAAAAAATAAAATAAAATATATAGATTTATTTTCACATCTCCTGTTAGCAGGGTGGCCAAAAAAATTGTTGTGGTCGGATGTGTGGGTGTATATTTAAGATGTTCAAGTTTTTGTAAAACTATATTTTACCGATGCATTAACCATATCAACAAAACTTTAACGGTGAAGTGTACCCGGTCGGTGGTAGATTCGTGGTAAGTAGGGTGTTCACAACTTGAAGCGAGGTTAAATCTCTCAATTTATTTATATTTTAGTTATCTAATCTATGTTAAATCTAATCTAAGTTCAAACCTTTGTAATCCTTGTTGTCAAATTCTAAATTCTAAAAATAGGTAAAAGGGGGTTTTCAGCTTGATGAGAGACTGGAAGGGTTTGGTTGGTGACCTACAATCTATTAAAGACACTTTAACCACCATAAGCCTAATTAACAGATATAAAAGATGAGGGTCGAGCCTTATATAAGAAAACAGTATTTCCATTATTTATCTGGTTAGAATGCATTGGTTTTGTTTTATTCTAGTGCAAGGGATTTCTTCTCTCGATCCGGTCGGCAATATCATTCTTAAGACTTAGGCGGGAATTATTCCTAAGACATAGACACATTAATTAGTCACAATTTTTTATGCATACCGCATAAGCATCTCTTATTTTGTTGTTTATAATCTATCTTAGGGTAGTAAAGAAATCGGTGATCTTGCTAATAACTTAGCGGTTCATAGCAGTCTTTCACAACTTACTGCGTAATGAGCACAATTTATTCACTTGTAGTACAACTTGTCCAACATCCAATGGATTCAGTACGTTATTTTTGATTATCTAGGTTCACCTTCTTAATAGTCTACACGTTTTAATAAAACATTTGGCAATATACAATTAATTGTTTAAAGCCTTGAAGCGTATACTAGAACACATAATTAGAAGGACAAAGGACTGTGATCCCTTATGAATTATTAGATGTATATAAAATACTATATGGAGAAGCTATACCCTGGACTCTAGATTACTTGGTCCGTATCACTAGATCCAGTCGAATGAAAGTTCGCATACGAAAGCACGTAAACAAGTATACATTGATAAACATAAACAAGCATACAACGATAAATCAGGAAATCAAGATAAACAATACCAAACATTCAAATCTTCATAATAATGGCTAATACCTGAATGTATTAGCCTTTAAACGTCATAATAAATACAAGAGCAATTATTTAGCCAAGGTAAACTAACTGGGTTAACAAATGATACCAAAAACTGAACGATTACTAAAGTATATGGAATTACATGTTGTCTCCTATAGAATTGATAGCGCTGCTTGACCTCTTCTGCTCTTTTTCTCCTCTAAAAATTGACTTTTGTGGTTTAGGTATCGAGAATATGATTTAGCACACCTAAAACTCGTTTTTAAGTTTTGTATTTATCAGGTCTGGAAGTCGGTTCGATACGGCATATCCAAGGATTAGATATGACGTATTGGGGATTTCTTGGAGTAGGACCCACTTGATATCTTCCACAATATTCACATACTATATCTTCAATACGGCGTATTGAGTTCTTCTAGATTCGCCGTATTAAGCTTCATTCCTTTGTGGTCTTTGGTGAGTACAGGCACGGATACGCCGTATCTTCCATAATGGATACGGCATATTGGTCTTCAGAATAGTAATCTTTAAAATATCTTCATTTAAGCTCCAAAATGCGTGCCTTTTGCAATCTTTCACCAAATACTCCATAATTAGTGCAATTCTCAAATGTAAACGATTAAGTTACAATTCTTTGCAATAGTTATACAAAATGGGTTAATAACACAGGATAAATGATGTTATAAAATACATGTTATTTAATGTCATCAGGCCTTTTTAAGGAGATCCCAGGAATCGACGGTTCCTGAGGTTAGTCTGTCCACCCACCTTTTAGCATCTCCGGTGAGTTTGATAGGGAAAACATGTAGCATGACTACGTCATGTGTCACTCCTGGAATGTTGAACAAACTGGCGATGTCTAAAACCCGCTCAACATGCTCATGAGTATCTTCATTTTTGTTCCCGAAAAAGGTATCCTCCCTCAATTCAGGCATGAATTGACTCTTAATCTCGAAGTTAACATTGCCTCTAATTTCTGGTTTAACCACGCCCAGTGCTTGGTTCCCACGAGTCAATGACAGATATTGCTCCATGGTGAGGGTATTGATGCCTACCTCACCCATTATGTTTCCTGAAAGATTAACAAAAATTAGTACATAAATAAAATAAATAAATACAAGAAATCAAATTATAACTAATTTTTAGCTTTCCGACAGCGACGCCAAAAACTTAATGCGTTATTAATTGTTTAAATTAATTTTACAAGTTTTAAATTTCTAAAACTCGTTTACCTATGTCTACACGCACTAACGGGCAGAGAACCCGGTCATTTGTAGTGCAGGATTGGTAAATCCAAGGTCGTCCCAAGAGCTAAGTTGTATTAGTTTTAATTTGATAATGTCACAGGTTTGAAAATGATTTAAAGATTGGTTTGAGATTTTGACAAGAAATAAAATACGAAAAAGAAATGAAATGAAAACAGTCATGGAGAAAAGCGTGCTAACCTAGTTAACCTTTGCTAATGCTATGACATGTTTACTAGTGCAATGTCTAGATATCGTTTTATTAGTAGTTCTAATATCAACAGACCTGGATTGACATTTGAAGTCTGTCCTATACTTCCTGCGGTCTCAATTCCCTAAAAGTCACGAAGGTAGGGCATCCAAGTTGTAGTGATTAAACGCCAACTGTCCTAAAGACATGTCTATAACCTAAGATAGATTATAAACCCCCTCTGAAAGAGTTTCTGAGCTTTTTAAGTATTTAATGCGGAAAAAGCGGTAATATGAACAATTCTTACGCTAGGGATAGATGCCAACTTATCCTAGTACCATGCTAACTCAAACTTCAACCTACTAGTCTAATAAGAGAACTAACAGGATCTAAGCCACCCTCAATACTACCAAAACTCAGGGATCAATGACAGACAATAAGGATATCTAATTTAAACGATAAATAAACAGGATACAATCATAACATAAGCAAATTCATAATTAGGCCATCACTAGAAGTGCTTAGCCACTCATAGTGACAATATAGTAGGAAATAATGAAAGAGATCATGGATTGATAAATCATAATTCTTACAGGATTCATTTATGAATGATTAATACAAAAAGTAAGTAAAGTGACTTCTCCCTTGGACTTATGGTAGAATTATTCGGCCTTCGGAAGCTTTTGTCGCCCCATGGTACTCTTGTGTGTTGGTGATATCAAATGTGTAGGAATGAGAGCTTTATTTATAGGTTTTGATTTGGTTACGGCGTAATTGATGAGTTAGGTTTTGCCATAATCATGCTGATGTGGGCTTCCATGATGTAGGCTAAATATGGGTTACGGCGTAACTATAGAGTCCTAGTCACGCCATAACTATGACTAGGATGAGTCATCACTCTTCAATGTGGCAGTTTACGGCGTAATTGTAACGAAGCAGATACGCCATAACCATGGTGATGACCAAAGTTTCCTTAATTGAGTTACGTCGTAGTTCCTGCGAGGTAGTTACGCCGCAATTGGCTTGAGAATCCTACTTTTGCTCATTTTCCATGTCTAATTCCCGTGTCTCTTTGCTATAATGCCCATAATTACATGTAAATGAAATATAAAGTGATTAAGTGCTATTTTCAGGCAAATAAACAATACTTATAAGCATTTAGATACGGATGTTGACACTAAAAAGTATCAACTATTTGATGTTATCAACCAACGATTGCTATCACTTGAAGAAACAGGTAGAAGAGGCCGTAGCGTCAGGAAACGTAGCTTACTTGGTGAAGGATATACCTCGAGGCAACTAGAGGAATGGAAGTCAAGGGCGAGGGGGCATGAAGGTCATAAACATGACAGGCTCAGGAGGAAGCCCCAAAAGGCCATACAAAATGGAAAGAACCAGACTGACGGAGGAAATTGCCTTTTCGGTGTTACCCTAGAACAGCTTGACAGACGCCCCAATCATATTGGATGGGACGATCAAAGGCTATCATGTCCGAAGGATTTACGTGGATGGTGGGAGTTCATCAAAAATCATGTATGAGCATTGTTTTAAGAGCTTTGATGCTGATATCAAATCAAGACTAAGGAAGTCCAATGCTCCTCTCATTGGGCTTTCAGGCAAAATATACCATCCATTGGGATTGGTAGACCTCAGAGTAACCATAGAAGAACAAGGAAGAAACAAAACTGTGCTGCTAGAGTTTGCCATAGTGAAGTGTCGCTTGCCCTACAACGTGATAATGAGAAGAACCGGAATGAGAAGCCTCAGAGCGGTGGGTTCAACCATCCATTTGATGATCAAGTTCCCAATGGCTAGGGGCATCGCTACAATGAAAACCATCAAGGAAACCCTCTGGGAATGCAAACAAATAAAGGAAATACAAAGTTTGTGGAAGGAAGCACAGTGGCGCCAGCATATGGAACAAATGTCCAGAATAAGGGAACAAGCAATACTACGGACCAGAAGAATTATTGACCAAATACCCAGAAAGGAGCCTATGGTCTTTGAAGAAACCTGGGAGGAAGATACGGTGAAAGAAAAGGTGATAGTTAGCAACGACCGTCCAGATCAATCTATAGTGATTAACGGTAAATTGTCGATCGGATGTAAGTAAAAGCTAGAGGAAATCTTCTGAAAGAGCATGGATGTGTTTGCATGGATGACGACGGTAAACACGGCTGAACCATGATTTTTCATGGAACATCAGCTAAAAGCATACGCTTTATCCGAACTGGTGGTTCATAAGAAACGACCATTGACCCCGGACCGGAGGAAAGTGCTAAAAGAAAAAGTGTTTGAATGGCTGAAGGAAGGAATAATTAAGAGGGTCTAATATCCAGGATGGGTAGCTAACGTAGTACCCATCAAACAAAGGAACGGTACTTGGAAGATACAGAT
The DNA here is from genome assembly GCA_026074375.1 of Tanacetum coccineum. Classification (NCBI taxonomy): domain Eukaryota; kingdom Viridiplantae; phylum Streptophyta; class Magnoliopsida; order Asterales; family Asteraceae; genus Tanacetum; species Tanacetum coccineum. Next base: position 43,551 of record BQNB010007915.1, on the reverse strand, counting down.
GGACTACTCAAGTCTCAACAAATTCTGTGCAAAGGATATATACCCTTTCTCGTGAATGGAGTAGGAGCTAGGGTCGCTCATGGGGTACCAGTACAAAAGCTTCTTACGGCTCCTTAAGGAACATAGCCAAGTGTGAATGTCAGAAAATGATAAAGAAAAGACAAGATTCCATACTGAGGAAGAAGTGTACTATTTCACCCACATGCCGAATGGACTAAAAAATTCCTGCAACCACGCTCCAAAGTATAATGGAAAAGCTACTAGCGGATCAAAAAGGGCAAAATGTAGAGGTGTACCTAGAAGAAATAGTTGTGAAAAGCAAGGCTGAGCAGAACTTAATCAAAGAGTAAATGTAAAGATCGATCCAAGTAATTGCACCTTTAGAATGGAGGAAGGCAAGTTCTTAGGGTATGTAGTAACAAACGAAGGGATAAAGGTCGATCCAGAAAAAGTAAAAGTCGTACTACAAAGCCCCATACCAAGGGGTCCAGATCAGATACGGAACCTATCCCTACAACTAATGAACATCAGCAGGTTCATACCGAAGTTGGCAAAATTCATGCTTCCCATTCGTAACATCCGAATGAGCTTGGATGTAGTGGAAACATCTAACTGGACAAGTGAAGCTGAGGAAGCCTTCCAAAATATAAAAAGAAGGTTGGGAAAGCTACAAACATTGGTCGTCCTGAAAGAGGGAGAATTCCTGGTGATCTGTTTATGGCCTAGGAGTGAAACAATAATCTACGTACAATTTGTTAAAAGGAACGAGGTCCAAATACCCATTTCCTATGTGAGTCGGCCGCTACAGGGGATAGAAACTTGCTACACCCCGACGGAGAAAGCGATGCTGACATTAATCCACACAATGAGATCCATAAGGATAATTTTTCGAAGATATAAAGTCAAGGTGGTAACTGATGGTCCCATGGAAGAGATGCTGAAAATCTCCAGCACCAATGGACGATTTGCGAAATGGGCAGCAGAATTAAGAACATACCATGTCTCATACATCCAAAGGAAAGAAGCAGATGGGCAAGTAGTGAAAAAATTCTTCGGACAGGCAGAGCAAGTGTTGCATGTATCAAACAAGAACGGTGAGGGGGCCTCTGGATCAAGGGAGAAGCCTTAAGAAGAGCTAGCCCCAATGCCAAGGGTATGGAGGTTATACGTGGGAAGAGAAACAAGCAAGGATGGTTCTCCCGTAGGAATGATCCTAGTCAATCTGGAGGAAAAAGTATACTCGTACGTTATTCGCCTGAACTTTTATGCTTTCGAAGATAGCATGGATTACGAAGCACTATTGGCTGGACTAGCCGCCTTCGCCGGCAAAGGTATGAAGGAGATCATAGATGCCACAGCTCCGTTTCATAGGTTCCAAATCACATATCTCCTCAAAGCTTTGAAACCAAGGACGGAAGCACTAACAGGACTGACATCCATCCGGCTAGAGCTTCTCAATCAAGAAGTGTCGGTGGGTGTCAAAACCAGACCCTCAATGGAAGCTCAAGGCAAGAGTTCGGAGAAGGCAAGAAACGTAGCAAAGAAAGCAACAACAGGAAAGCCGAACCCTACTTGGGAAGACCACAGTGGAAGAAACTAAGTATAATTGTATTAACGAAGCATATTTAAATATTACATAACCCATCCGAGGAACCAATTTTCAAAGTGTTCAGCTTGCCTCGGAGGGACGAACTATCTTATGTCCAATGAACGGTTTCTGTTTAAGTGCAATAGAGCCAAATTTTCGATCTGGTTAAGACCCAAAGTAACAATAATGCAAACACAAAGCGTGATAAACATCGAATGGCTTGCTACCTCCGTATGTAACAAAAACAACAAACACGCCCCACAAATGTGAAAAGTATAAGTAGGAAGGCAGAGTTAAAACTTGGACTTTGCGAAGCACCGAGCAAAAAAGTTCAAAGAACTTTTCTCCCAAAGATAGAGATCCAATGAACAGCTACATCATAGAGGAAACAAGCACCAACGGTTAATAAGGGTAAAGGAATAAGGAAACCTGTAATGAGTATGGACATAACTAATAAAAATCTGCTCCGGTATATGAGTCAGGACGGATGGAGACATCCGACCTAACCAAAAACATATCACTAGGGTAGACATAAGGCGTTTGGGGCATGAACCAATGCTAAAGTACTAAATACAAACGTACAAACATTACAAAAGCAAGCTTATACAACAAAGGAAATTAATAGAACATCGAACGATAATAGTTATTGATTTAAAGCAAAAGTACATATTACAAGCCGAGCGAAGTCGGTAGTTACATAATGAGAAAGTTCTAAACTTAAATACTAGTAACCAAGCAAGTCCAAGGGCCAGACGTGACAATATAATTTCTGCTAACAAGCAATATAAGGCCCATTGAACCTACGGAGGCTTGACCAGCCATACTACAGTCCTAAGGGGAAGCTATTCGACTTAGAGCTGGTGGCATCTGCTAGATGGATAACCACACATCTACAATTAGTTTGCCCCAAGCTTGGTGTAACACCCCCAAAATGGGTCGCAGCGGAATATGTCCGAGAGCGTTACTTCATGAATACAGCAGCACAAGATACGAGAGAACAACCTCTACATGAGTTGGCTGAAAAAGTAATCTTGAAAAATTTGGACTCCAATGCACATCAGTTACGTCAAGCAGCTTATCCACCTGAGAAATACATGCCTAAAAGTGTCAACATAAAGTTGGTGAGTTCATAGGTTTATGCAAGTATAAATGTTGGACCGCAATGTTTAAAGTGTGTATTGCTTAGTATACAATATCCGAAGGAGTGATTACGATTACACTAAGCTCATGACACTGAGTCTACGACTTGTATGTATGCCAATCTTTTCAGGCACTGTAAGTGTTACACTAATAATTCATACACAACTTGATAAGCAAACCTAAATAAGCTATATAAGCCAAAATTAATAAGAAGAAAAAAGAGAAAATAGAATGGTGGAATACATATAACAAATGGCAACCAACACCCTCTTTATGTGTGGAGAGGGTCCTATTTATACCCTTAGCCAACATGTAGGCGTATGGGCTTTTACTAATGGGCCCGGCTTGGCTTAACTTGGGCTTTGAGCCTGAAACATAGACAATATTATATTACAATCCAAGCCCGTTTACCCCGACTAACCTATTACTTAACAAGACTAATTGCGACTAATAAGACCGAAAACATTCTTGTTCGACTTATATAAAATCAAGGCTAACAATCTCTCCCAATGTGGAGGTCTATTTCTTCAAACTCCTCCATTCTTGAGGTCTTCTTTATGTTCTTTTTTTAAGGATGTAAATGACTTGTTCTTCTATGTTGACGTTCTTGTATGACCGATAACATTCTTGTAGAAGGTTGTCTTGTTTTATCATTGTCTCCCCTGATGTTGAAGATATAATTTTTGACGTTTATGCTTTGCCTTGTTTATCTTCGTTCTTAGTCTTTATCTTATTTATAATGGCTTTGTTTCATCAGTTCTTTGTGATCTTGATCTTCGAGCCTTTATACTTTGACTTTGAGTTCTTGAGATCTTTATCTTGCATCGTCTCCTTGACTTGAATCATCTTGATTTGACTTTCTTGATCAACTTGTGCTCTTGACCGACATACTCATACTTATTGCATTCTTGTTTGACTTATATTATCATAAGGCTAACAATCTCCTTAAAATACGGTTCTTGATTTGACTTTGAAGATCTTTGAGGAAGTTTAGTATCAACAATCTTGATGCTGAGTGATTGACTTTGAAAGCTTGAGTATGAGTATGTGGTTTATGAATCCGACTTCACTGGAATGAGGCTGCAACACCGTCGTCTAAACCTGAAATAAGACAGTTAGCAATAAAAGATGAATATGGCTTTGTCATTCATCTTGAGTTCGGTTGCATTAACCTCCGGTTTCCCGTTTTATAGTATAAATACTATACCTGTGATCAGGTAGATTCAAAGAATCTCCTTGACAGGGTTTCCAGCTCAAAGCGTAGGATCTTCTAACACAGATGTATTAGATTCACCATGCTTGCTAGTTCTCATTACCGGAACGTCTCAAAGCAGACAACACGGTAAGAGTGAATCAGATAGTTACTATCTTTCTGATTAAGTCGTCAATTCATTTACTGGACCAAAATTGATATCCAGTTATCACAAGCTTGATTCATATAGAATCTTGTAAGTCACCTACCAAGAGCTTGTTTGATGTTGGCTCAAGCAGGATTTCCATCTTCACTGTGAATACTTAAGTATCACTCAGATGTTCTGGCAAGATCTCAAGGATAATGCGTAGGACTCTTTGTTACAACTTGTGAACTTTATGGTGTTCAACAAGTGTATTTTGACATTGTATCCTAATGAGATCTTTTAATTTGATGATCTCTTCTGGCTCTAGACTCGATTTGTGCACTTTGGTTTTAGTAATCGGAGGCTGGAGCAGACTGCCACCTATTCAATATCAACAATCTCGGAGTGAGATGTCAATAGATAACATGTGTATCTCTGTGACAAATGAGACAAGTTTCTTTTGAGAGAAACCCGAATGGCTGAGAAGGGTTGTGCATCGCATCACTAGGTCCATGACGCTTTCTTCAATATCAATAATCATCATTGTGATTTTGATAGATTATGTATTGACCCGGTTTTTACCTAAGTTGTGTGGAGGGCTGCTTTGTTTTCACCCTTTATCCATACATTTCTTTTTAATTCTTCAACCCCTTCAATGCTTACCAAGACGTCATTACTAACATCTTGTTGTGATTGTTCCAGTGTTAGCTCAATCTTAGTTGGCATTATTCCCTTATACTCATTCTTATCAAATCATACCTAAGGACTGCTATTTCTAACTATAGATTGTCCTTGGGTAGATCCCTCCGGTTCTGGTTGGATAATAGGACTTATTCCTAACCTAAACACCTTATGACTTCAGAATCGTCGTAAAATTAATAGGTTGTTGGGTATGAGATCGAACCATAAAACCATTTTCTGACATTTTATTTTCAAATACCCCATACCATGTGCGCCAAGATTCGAAATGTTTTGCACATGGAAAGCCAAGAGTTGCACTTAGGTCTTAAAGATCAGATTTTTCTATATCTTATTTTTATCAAAATTTTCTCTTTATTTTTAAATAATCAACTCAATTTGTATTTGATAATACTAATTGATTGAAAATTTGACATGAAAAATTCCATGGGGAGAAATATTATACCACGATATTGCATAGAATTCATTTTCTTGATCAACTCCCTTTAACAGTATATGTGGATACAATATTTATTTAAAACTTGAATTTGAATGTAACATAGTTATGACACACAAAATGTTGAAGACGGAGTGAGATGCCTTAGTTGACAAACAATGTATCTTATTAGTTGACATTATAAATCTTTCACATTTAATTTCACAAAATGTGTTTGGATTACATAAAAAATTAAACATTATGAGATGTACAACCATTAAATGGCTTTGTTTAAAACGCTCCCCCTCAGACAATTGATTTCACATTAAAATGACATTCTACGAACTACAATTCTTTTAAAACTTATTCGAGTAGGAGGTTTTTGAACTACAATTTTAACAATTACCATTTTTTACGGAAAAATAACAAAATAATATTGTAGTCAATTTGACATGAAAGTTTTTTGAAATTGTCGGTTTTATTACGAATTTTTAAAACACATGATAGAAGACTTATCTTCTATATTTTAGAGTAAGCGCACTGAAGCGTACACAACCCTATTACTTTCGGGTCCGAGTTATGCACTGAAATGTGCATAAGTCATTGTGAGAAAAATTTAGAAATGACATGTTTAGAAAGTATCTAATACTCTTTCTCGAACTTCATTTACACGCCCGTGTCGATGTTAATCAACATTTCTAGGTACGTAAATGTTATCGATTTCAAGAGACACGTCGAGAAGATTCTTTTTGGTATTTTTGAAATTTTCTGATTTTATTTTTTGTTTTTCTAGATTTTATATTTTTCTATTTTCTTTTTGTTGTTTTTATATTTTTGTATTTTCTTTTTCAAAATTTTTATAAATAAAAAATAAATAGAGAAGAAAAAATATTCACAAATTGATGTTTGATAGATCAAGCAGATTCGTTTGCTAGAACCTCTAGTTCATCTGGAGTCAAACATTCATACGTGAGTAGTATGACAAGATACTTAACCTATCTTCGTACAGAGGCTTTAGTAAAAGGTCAGCTAACGGGTATTCAGTTCTTGACAAAGACTAATTCAACTATACCGGTCTTCAACTAGTTCCTGTATGAAGTGATACTCATGACATCGATGTGCTTCGTTACGGGAATGATGTATTGGATTGCACGATGATGGCTATGGCTGGCTTTAGAGTACATACCTAGGTATTTTATCAAAGTTAAAAAGCCATAATCTATGGAGATGAGTTCTCAACCATAGCTACTTGAGCGAACACGTAGATAAAACCATAGTCGATTCTGCTGAAGACAAATGAAGCGTATTAGTCCTGCTTTTTGGAAGACCAGTGATAACTTTCTCACCAATTATGATTTGTATGCCACCAGTTGTGCTTTGACGAGAATTCGTGACAGCCCACGTGATCGAATCTAAAAACCATTTAGTTCAAAAATGGTGTCCCTTCGGTACCAGAGACCCATGTTAATAGAATCTTTACGGTACAAAAAAGATCTGCTTACACCGCAGTGAAGCTGTTTTTCTCAGTCAGTTTCAATTGATAACGAGCACATAACATGTTGCATGTACAATATATGTTCTACTTGTTGTTAGGTACATGAGTGCTCCCAACCATACTAATGATATTTGTTGTCGATCAGTGAGTACCTTCAAGTCTGCATCTAGGTGTTTGTAGCACTTGTGTACCAATGCTTTCACATGAGGTCATCCCTGCTTATTTAAGTATTCTTGAGCATACTAGCTTGGTTTATAAGATACCTCGAGGGGATTGGTGGAATCTGATTTCCTAACAAACGAATTTCAAATCCCCCATCATGTTATAAACTTGTTGTACATTAGTTTTTCAAATCGTTTTGAACTTTTAAGGTTGTAGAGCCAAATGGATATATCAAACGTAATTATTCACAAGCGCAATATGTCCTTCCATGTTTTGTTATGAATATATTTGGATCAAATTGAACCTTTTCGAGAATCTTGGATACAAGAAGTTGGAGAGTTCATCATACACGATCTTGATGTTGTTGGAGACCATATAATGCTTTTTGAGATGGTAAAACTTGAGTCAGGATGATATGGGTCAATAAATCCATCTGAGCTGTTTTACATAACTTCTTCTCAGAGGTCCGTTAAAGATTATGTTATTTTTTTTTCTTACGTCCTTTGGTTATTGTAAATGATTGTGTGCAACGTTACGCAATGAACAACTGATGCTTCTACCGAGCAATGGTGCAAATGACTCTTCGAAATCAATTCTTTCTTTTGAGCATATCCTTAGCTACAGACGAGATTTGTTTGCAAAGAACAATATTTTATCACTATGTTTGTTTTTCTAGAGCAATTTCAAGTTAATGAACCATTTTTGCAAGTGGTCTGATCGGGGATAAATTCCCATACATCTTATCGATACAAACTGGTGAACGTTCTTCTTGTATCGATTCAATCCTTGCAGAATCTATCCATGGCTTCTTTGATGTCTTCGGTTCAGTTTGACTCCAGGGTGAGTGCGAACATACACATCTCGCATTTGTTTCTAGCTGACGTTCTTATTCTAATTGATGAGAAGGATTCCAATGACTTGTTTAAATGAGGTTGGTTCTTTTATCCTACATTTATCCAGAGGATGGTGTTGATAGCATGTATGCATGTTTTGACGAATCAACATGGACGAGACGATGTTCCATTCGTTCTTTGTTACCGGTGTACTAAATATGTTGATAAATTCATCGTTGTCAACTTGTGCATATTCGGTATCGGTTTATGCTTGAATAATGTTCTCAGGGGCAGTGACATTTGGTACTTGAGTTGGTGCTTCATTTGTAGTTTGAGGTGTTTTATGAATGTTCAATGGAGGTTCAGCTGCAACAACGGTTGTTGTAGAAGAGTGAGTTGTGTTTTGATGTTGACGTTTATCTGGAGCATCAGCAGGCATGTACATCGGAAGGACTTTGACACAACTGGTATGGGAGTCAGTTCCAATGAGTAATTCATCAAACATAGACTAAATAGCAAATCCAGCTCATTGATCGTTTTTACTGTTCATAGCTATTTGAGAAACATTTTCTGACTTTAGGATCAGGACTCTTAAAATGTTCTTGTTCAAGTACGTTGTCGAACATTGTGAAACGGGTTGGAAGATTTGGACATGATAGGAGCCATCTGAGGCAATTCGTCAAAGTTAACTTGAATGGTTTCAACTATTATTCTTGTTCTCTTGTTAAATACCCTGTAAGCTCTTGACTGAATAGAATACCCTACGAAAATACATGCATAACCTTTTTCCTTTATTTTATTAAGATTTTCACCATCTCTGATGATGTAACAAAGAGAGCCAAAAATGTGAAAGAACTTAACTGACGGTTTTCGACCATTGATGATGTCGGTAAGGTGTTTTCTCATGTTCGAGGATTATTACATGTAAACGGATTGAGTAAAAATGTCGTTTTTGTTGTAATTGACTTCAGCCCAAAAGAACAACTGGGAACTTAGTAGCGATTAGCATTGTTCGGAGGCAGCATCAACAAGAGTTACTAGTTCCATCTTTCGACAAGAGTTTTGTTCAGGTGTATTCGAGCAGTTGTTGTTTCGTGTCTTATACACTTCTTTGCAATGATGCATGAAGAGTTTTATTCAGAAATTCGTACCTTTGTTAGTTCAACTTGTTCTAAATGGATCATGAAGTCCTCTTTGGACATGTGTGAGGACTCAATGAGAGTGCAGGTCTTGGTATTCGCTATTTGTTTACATATATTTTACATGAAAAAACGACCCAAAAAAACACCAAAAACATAATAAAAGTTGCAACTTATATGTTGTTTTTGTGTTTGTGTTATGTGAGGTACGGAATATTAAGAAATGGAATAAAAATAAAAGACAATACGGGACAAAAGCCGAGCACGAGAATATAAAAGAGCGCGAAAAAAGAGTTCAACTTGTACCTTCATTATTTATTGGGTAGCCCCGTAACTATATATATGGGGCCGGGCCAGCCCATACTTGATTTAGCCCATTATTAAGTCCAACACCAACTTTGGCCCATTATAATTCAAATTTGCATCTGAAATGCAATTTGATAAAATGAGGGAGATGACGTCAGCTCAAGGCATCAACATGTGCCACCAAAATTAATTCAATGTCCTCACGTGAGGCTCCACTACAAAGGAAATGGGCGAGTAATATTGAGACACTTGGCAAGGAAAGTCTATACATATCAATTCTCTATTTTCTCTCAAATCAGTGTGCATGAATGCAAATAAAAAAAAAAATTGTCGGACCAGAATGGTGCCTTATTATTTAAGCAATATGGAATGTACACGTTGGTCTCTCATTAAACGGATGGACTCGAGGCCTTGGAAAATGTCAAACTATCCGAGGGAACGCACATAAGAGGCTATGATTGGTTAATAATTCTCAAATGATTGAGTCCAAATTTACAAAATCACCCCCTAGAAGGATATATTTAACCACCCACTCCCCTCAAGATATATTATTAGGATTTAGTTTTTTTTAAATTGTAATGTATTTTTCTTAGCTTATTAGTTATAGCTTATTTTGAATTTTGAACTTATTGCAAACGATTATTTCGTCAGCTTATTGATATTTTGTAAACAAGTTTGGTTCTAGCTTATTGAAGATTATATTTGATTAGCTTAATGATGTTGCTAATCTCTTTTTCCTCCTTTTCTTTTCTAGTTATTCTTTACAAATAAAATTGGATCGGGTTTATTTCCGATGTAGCTATTAAAAGTTTTTCTTTAGGAAGCTCTTATATATCTAACAAGTTCTTAATTGATCTTAGATTCGGTTTTGTAAGCTCATTAAAGTTACATGAGTAAATAGGTATGCTTACCGTGTTTTGTTAAATTCGAATTTGATTAGTCAGTTTAATTATTTGTCAAATTATTGCTTGCAGTTTTTACTGGTATAAAATGTTTTAGTAGAAGTCATATGAGTTTAATAAATAGTTACACCTTCCGGTAAAACTTATTTGATATCGTTTAAGCGTTTTTTAAAGTTTAGATCTTGGTTTAAGTTCGTCATTTTAGATCAATGATTTAGATCAGTGCAATTGTTGAGGTTTAATAGTTACTTAGTTCAAATTTTTCGGATTGCATTTGGTTTGCATTTGGTTTTAAAGATATCCACTCAATTAGTAATTATGTTCCACTGTTAGATGATTCGTTTTTTTTTAAAACTCTCAATTAGGCCGTTGTAGCAAAGTTAGAAAGAAATTGGGCTTAATCTTATTTCGTTAGGAAGAACAGCACTACTTTTGTGTTATTTCATAAAACTTTGATATTATCTGTTTTCCATATAACTTCATTTTAGTTTATGTGATATTGGAACGGTCAAACTCATTGAGGCGTGGGAGCTTAGGGTTTACTTTAGCTAGACGAATTTGATTATTTGTTTTTTTAGCTAAATAACCGGTTGGTTATCGTTTAATTGGGTGTCTCTCCATTCAGGTTCATTTTTCTATCCTTTTTCAATTAATTAGTGTAGTCTTTATTTATCATTTTATAAGATTGTTTTTGATTTTTGCATGCTTAGTGGTAGATTTATTTTTAACTGCTATGTCTAATTATTTTTATGGTAGACGTGGAGTAGTTTTCAGTAGTGTTGTTAAGTGATTAGCGTTTTGGAATTTAGGTGCGGGTTTAAAAAGGTTTAAAAAATTAATAGCCACTAGAATTTCTCAATTTACATACCGTCATTTACTTTTAATGCAATTTTAATACTTGTCATTTATTTTAAAAAGCATTTTACTTTACTTGTGATTTAATTTCTTGAAAGTTGTTTTTTTTTTAGTATTTTATTTCGTTAAACCTAAGCCCGCACTTGATGAACATTTCACGTCACTTAGCAAGCATTTTCGTCATTTATCATTTTTGATTTATTTCAGTTTTAACCTTAGTAGTTTTAATTTTTAGAAATTAATGTTAGTTTATTTTTAGTTTAAAAACTAGTTTAAAACCCACAACCAAATATTTGCCAATTCCAAGCACCAAACGAAACAATTCTCGTGAATTTCATTCTATTCTAGTTCGTGGGACAACGACACTCGGAAGATTGGACTATTATTTTTTCTAAAAGTGATTTTTTATCTAAGGGATACTTCTATACTATTTACTATTAGGTATTATTATTTTATGTTATATATATTTATTATATCCAACAGATTTTGCGCCGTGCGGGGAGAGGTTGTTTCTTGTAGCGATTTTTACGGGATAGTTCGTGTTAGTGCCTTGAGATCCTTTCTTCGGAAAGTATATTTTCGTACTTCAAAAAAAAAATCCAAAAATATTTTTTCTTCCTATTTATTTTCCTTACTTTTTTAAAATTATTAAATATTATAAAAAAAACCCAAAAATATTTTTCTTTTATCTTAAAAATAAAAATCTAAAAATATTTTTCTTTCTTATTATTTTTAATTTTTTTTTATTATGTTATTATTGTAAATCTATAAAGATTCTCTCTATCCTCTTATTCCCGTTTAATTCTTATTCTCTTTACACCTCTTATTCTGTTTAACTTCTTATTTCTATACTTTACCTTTTATGCTATTTAACTTCTTTCTTTATCCCTCTAAAATTGTTTAAATTCTCGTATGGGTCATTCGACTATCGTATAATCCCCCTTAGCGATTAATAATGCTCGTCTTGTGAAACTTTGTGCACTAGATTTGTGGGGTTTTTGTTAAAGGTGTCTTGAAGACAAGATTTTGTTCAGTACCGAATTGTCTCAACGGACCCTTAAATTGAAAAAATATGTATCAGTTGTGGAGACTGCGTTCATGCGTCTATATTTGTAGACAATGTGTTCATCGAAAGACATTGGGAAGTGTTTCAAGACTTCAAAGACACTTCTGGAGTCATACCGGATGACGATATTAACTTTGTTAATAAATCAAAGAGCCATTCGTGTCAAACAAGACCCCGGTGTAAATTCTTTCACCAAAGTCTCTCCACAAATCAAACCATCATTGTTGTTACGAGTGTGGTGATTGGTCGATGGAATCTCTTTGTCAACGATCACTTGTAAGTAATGTGGAAAAAGGTGCTCATATTGGTTATTATTGTCACCGCAATTCCATATTTCTCTAATCGGAAACCATGCTACAATCAAAACCTTAATGAGATCCTATAAACTTTGCAAAGTTTGCAAATAACAATTCTTTTTGGTACATGCCAAGATTGTTGTTGTAATGAATATGATGGAGTTTGTTTATTTTGTACTGTTGGAAAATAGAATAACAACAATCAATTTTTGAAACTCCGTTACTCTTTCTAACGATTCTTCTAAGTTTTGCAAACCACCCATCACAATACCAAATTTTCATGATTTCAAAACAATATATTTGTTTGTGAAAATTGCGGGAGTCCTCTGAGACTTCAATGTCAATGATGAATCGAAGTATTATTCAGAGCAAAATTCTTGTTATGATTCTATTTTCTTTTGGTTTTTGACCAATTTCAACCCACGCAATATACCGTCATATCCAATCTCCCATGTTCGAAAATAGGCCTTTTCAATGCTCAAAATGAGTTTCTCAATCTACCTCAAAACAAGCTTATGGAAGCAAATGACATCCATGTGTGTTATGGTGGTCAATTGATACAAAAAAGAGAAGAAAAGCGAATTGAAGATGAGCAAGCGGCCCTAAAAGTGAAATCGGATATTGGCAAGTTTCCCGTTTGCTACGTTGATGACGATAACGAGGGAAGGAAAGTTCCTATTCCCTTGAAAGATACTATTATTTTTGGATTCCTCCGTTTTTCATCTACTATGTGTTTGCCTCTAAATCACAATTGTGTTATCAACCGAGAAGCCCGCTTGTCTCTCTCATAATGGAGGATGAGATTCGCACATTTCGGAAACGGAATCGAACGATTTCATAAAGTCTAGTATTGAGCAACCTTTTCCCAACCCCAAGTGAGCCTGAGGATTTCTCCAATATCGAAAGTGAGTGTGATATGCTCATTTGTGATAACTTAACAAATTTCTCTAACCCTCTCTTTGATGCTAATGATGATGATGCCTCTAGTGATGAGGAGGAATTCAAAATATCTTCCATCTCTTTTTGTTTAGATGAGGTTAGTCCATTTGAATGATGAGGTGTTAAGAAAGTTATCATTTCATTCCTCAGGATTGATTCCTTTGATTCGAAATCCGATCTTATAAGAATCTTTACTTAATCGTGATACTCTCGTTTGATTCTTCTTCAAAGCTGATTTTTGCTCGATGAGTTCGCCGGTGAACTCATCGTCTCCAATCAATCTCACAGGAATTGATAATATCACTGGATGGAGGTGATATTTCTTTTTGGAGGTTTGCTATACGATAACTCTTCTCCCCAAGCCCGTCCAGAAGAATTTAATTCTGAAATTTCCCTCGAGTCTTTCTCTTATATAATTTAATTTTATGCGATTGAGGATAGTGAATCTTTAAGGAGGAGCATTATTGAATTTTTCTGATGGTGTTAAATCAATACCATCGGGTATTGAGAGTGATGATTTTGACTCGGAAGATGACGATAATTATACCTCCCCGTCCGTGTTCGAATAATTTCAAGGTGATATACTCCCGATTCGGGAGGTTAACCATTAATGTGGTGGAAGACATCCCCGTTAATGTGCCTATATTTATGCCCCACCCATCTCGCCTTCAATTGGATTTCAACTTCATTCATTCTTTAATGATCTCCGGATTTGATCTTGATGTTTTTCTCCTTCCGCGACGTGATAGTAACAAAATTTACGACCTGGGGATATCATTGAAGTCGAATCAAAGATTTTCTTTCTACTCTTTCTCCCGTGAATTGTATACCTTACATTCATTTCATCCGAAATAAAGACTAAGTTTTCATCATTGTGTTCTTGATTCTAAGGTGAAATTTTATTTTCTCTATCACATCGGGCTTTAGCTTCTAGCTTTTTCATCAGAAAAGCCGATGTTGATTCATGGAGACAAACATCCTAAATTTAGGTGTTCATCATCCCATTTCTATCCCCCTTGAACAAGTAAGTATGGGGATTAGTCAAGCTAGTACTTAACAAAGCGCTTCGTGGGAGGGCATCCCTGTTTTTCCTAGTATTATTTTTAAGTAGTCAGTATGCCTAGTTAGTAGTAATGAATAAGTGTTTTGTTGTATTGTATGAGGCTCGCCTCTTCTATTCTGTATGCTTGTGTTTTTGTGGTTTATTGTCAGGATTTCCCCGGATTGTGATGACTCTCGTTGCTCGCGGTATATGTCCTTATTCACTCGTGCTTTCAATCCTCAGCTTCATTTGGGGAATCAATATTCATAATCTTTTGACTAAGTTTTCTTTAGGCGTAATTCATTAAACAATAAAAATCGGGCCTTTTCGCAGTATGTGTAGGTACCCTTTAAAACATATTAGGACAATGTTTAGTTCTAGTATTGGGGGGATCTTCGATTGTTATGCCTGCAGCCGTTGTTCTCATGTAAGCCCGTTTTTACCACCAAAATTTTTTGAAAAATACTAAAAAAAAATAAAAAAATTTGGAAGCAACAAAAAAATTTCCAAAAAAAAAAACTAAGTGTTTTTTCACAATTTTAACTTTCCTGCTGGGTAGAATGAGAATAAATTTTAACCCGATCGAGCGTGTTGAGTTCAAGCTTGTTCCTTAACATTTAGACTAAGCGGTCGCGAATATTCGCGAAAAACGAAAAATGATAGTGTTAAGTAGAAGTTGGATGCTAAGCAAGGATTATTTGGAAATCCTAAGAGCTCATAAGTGTAATTTGTCACTTTTTCTCCTATAAGCTCTTAACGGACTAATAATATGTGCTACTTTTTGATATGTATACTTAAATCAACAATTTCTTGGAAATTGAAATGTATCAATATTTTTAGGTCTTAGTTCAAATTTATACTTACCATTTTTCTATAAAAAAACGAAAATATTCTCCTTTGCAATTAACATAAATAAAGAATAAATATATAGTAGAATAAATATCTCTGCCAGATTACTTCATCTTGTGGATTGCGTGGCGATGTTGAAGTCTTCAGATAAGGCTGGGGGGCGGTGTCATAATAGTAGAATAACCTCATTTGCTTGAACTCGTATCGATGTGGTCTTCGAGATAAACGGCACGGTAATTTAGTAAGACTTACAGGCAACAACAAACAATATATTATTTATTATATTTATCATATATATATATATATATCATCTTATATATTATATTTATATATTATATATATATATATTTATTCTATAATATATATAATATATATATATTAAAAAATCTATAAAAAATAAAAATAAAAAAATAAAATAATCCAAGGAGTACTAATGTTTGACTGCTCTTTCGGAGGGGTGGCCGATGTTGCGCCTTTAAAGGACCGATGTTTAAATAATGTTGCTTAAGTTTATATTGTTTATGGAAAATTTCTTTTTTTTAAATTTAAATATGCTTTTCTTGAGCTACTGCCTATTTTATGATTACATTGAATAGATATTGTTAACGGAACAAACATAAGAAATTTTGAAAACAAAGGTCCGTGAGTCTCGATACTAGTCTCCGTGAGGTGTCAAAAGCCCGGTCACTTAGCCGACGAGGTTGGGATATGCCGAGACGAAAGTCGCTACATGGGATGATCTCGCCTTCAAACTCAATATTCTCGGGTGGAACGTGAAGCATATGATTTGCATAAAAAAACCCGTTGATTCCATGTTGAATTAGAAATAAGCACATTCGCCTATATTTAATAATTGTCGGGAGTGAAAAGTTTACAAATTGCAAATATGAGTAGTGATTAGCATCTATACTTGCACTTCAACGGTCTGATTTTGTTTTAAGGCTTGGTTTGGTATAGTGATAGTAGGAGAAGATGGAATATATCTTTTTTGGGGCATTTTAGGATTTAAAGTGCATCTTGTTCTATGATCCCAATAACGGAAGTCAATCATGTTAGTTAGTTGAATAATAATTAGATAGTAGAAAAAATATAAAAACATTAGTGGTGGTTGTTTTGTTCAGGTGTTCGAGCAGTTGATGTTTCGTGTCTTATACCTTCTTTTGCAAAGTATGCATGAAGAGTTTTATTCAGAAATTCCGTACCTTTGTTAGTTCAAACTGTTCTAACTTGATCATGAAGTCCTCTTTGGACAAGTGTGAGGAAATCAATGAGAAGTGCAGGTGTGGTATTCGCTATTTTATACATATATTTTACCATGAAAAACGACCCAAAAAAACCAAAAACATAATAAAAATTGCAAATATATGTTGTTTTTGTGTTTGTGTATGTGCAGGTACGAATATTTAAGAAATGGATAAAAATAAAGACAAATCCGGACAAAGCCGAGCACGAGAATATAAAGAGCGCGAAAAAACGAGTTCAACGGTACCTTCATTATTTATTGGGCTAGCCCGTAACCTATTTATATGGGCCGGGCCAGCCCATACTTGATTTAGCCTATTATTAAGTCCAACACCAACTTTGGCCCATTATAATTCAAATTTGCATCTGAAATGCAATTTGATAAAATGAGGGAGATTTGACGTGCAGCTCAAGGCTATTCATCATGTGACACCAAATATTATATTCAATGTCCTCACGTGAGGCTCCACTACAAAGGAAATGGGCGAGTAATGTTGAGACACTTGGCAAGGAAAGTTTATACATATCAATTCACTATTTTCTCTCAAATCAGTGTGCATGAATGCAAATAAAAAAAAGAAATCTGACGGACCAGAATGGTGCTTATTATTTAAGCAAATGGAATGTAACACGGTGGTCTTATATTAAACGGGTGGATCGAGCCGCTGGGGGGGGGGGGGGGCCCAAGTCGACTTTCCGAGGGAAGCACATGAGAGTCTGATGACTGAGTTAATAATTACTCAATATGATTGAGTCCAAATTTACCATCTTCACCCCTGGTCCTTATAAAAAACCAAACCCCCTCCCTCTTTTGGAGCTAGTTTTTAGTTTTTTTATCTTAGTTTGGTCTCTTTTTATAGCATTTTTGCTTATGAACCATTTATTTATTAGATTCATGTAAAAAATAGCTTATTGTATTTTGAGCTTATTATTAATGAAATGAAGGGTTGTGTTGTTTGGCTTATCAATTTTGAACTTATTGCAAACGATTATTTCGTCAGCTTATTGATATTTTGTAAACAAGTTTGGTTCTAGCTTATTGAAGATTATATTTGATTAGCTTAATGATGTTGCTAATCTCTTTTTCCTCCTTTTCTTTTCTAGTTATTCTTTACAAATAAAATTGGATCGGGTTTATTTCCGAATGTAGCTCTTAAAAGTTTTTTTTTAGGAAGCTCTCTCATATATCTAACAAGTTCTTTAATAGCTTCTTAGATTCGGTTTGAAGCTCATAAAGTTCACATGAGTAAAATAGTGCTAGCTTACGTGTTTGTAAATTCGAATTAGCTTAGTAGTTTAATTATCTTGTCAAATTAGTTGCGTTTTTACGGTTAAAATGTTTTAGTAGAAGTCATATGAGTTTATAAACTAGTTACACTTCCGTAAAACTTATTTGATACTCGTTTAAGCGTTAAAGTTTAGATCTTGGTTTTAAGTTCGATCATTTTAGATGAATGATTTATATCAGCTTGCAATTGTTGAGGTTTAATAGTACTTAGTTCAAATTTTTAGGATGCGTTTGGTTTTAAAGATTTACACTCAATTAGTAATTTTGTTCCACTGTTAGCTGATTGTTTTTTTTTAAATCTCAATTGGGCCGTTGATAGCAAAGTTAGAAATTGGGCTTATTTTATTTCGTTAGGAAGAACAGGCACTACTTTTGTATTACATAAACTTTGATATTATCTGTTTTCATATAACTTCATTTTAAGTTTTGTGATAATTGGAACGGTCAACTCATGAGGCGTGGAGCTTACGGGTTTATTTAGCTAGACCGAATTTGATTATTTGTTTTAGCTAAATAAACCAGGTGGTTATCGTTTAATTGCGGCTCTCCAATTCGATTCATTTTCTTTCCTTTTTCAATTAATTAGTGTAGTTTTATTTTATCATTTTATAATATTGTTTTGATTTTTGCCATACTTAGTGTAGATTTATTTTTAAATGCTATGTCTAAATTCATTATGAGTAGTGAGTAGATTTATTAGTGTTTGTTAAGTGATTAGCGTTTTGGAATTTAGGTGCGGGTTTAAAAAGGTTTAAAAAATTAATAGCCACTAGAATTTCTCAATTTACATACCGTTATTTACTTTTAATGTAATTTAAATACTTGTCATTTATTTTAAAAAAATATTTTACTTTACTTATGATTTAATTTCTTGAAACTTGTTTTTTTTAGTATTATATTTCGTTAAACCTAAGCCCGCACTTGATGAACATTTCACGTCACTTAGCAAGCATTTTCGTCATTTATATCTTTTAGATCAATTTTAGTATAATCTTGTAGTTTTAAATCTTAGAATTAATATTAGTTTAATTTTTAGTATAAAAATATTATTGTCATTGTCGTTTATTGTTATTTAGCGAGCATGCCCGTTTTAGTATTATTTTAGCTTTATTATAATTTTTATATTATATTTTTAGTTTAAAACCAAAACCAACATATTTGCCATTCAAGCATCAAACGAAACATTCTCGTGAATTTCAATTCATCTCTCGCCGTGGAAACGACACTCGGAAGATAGACTATTATTTTTTCTAAAGTGATTTTCTTATCTAACGGGATACTCTCTATACTATTACTATTTGGTATTTTATATATTTTATTATATATATTTATATCGAATCAGTTTTTGGCGCCGCTGCCGGGGAGAGGTGTACGATTTTCCCGTGGTGTTTAAAGTTTGTGCCTTGAAGATCTTTTCTTCGGAAAGTTTATTTTCGTACTTATAAAAAATATAAAAAAAAATTCCAAAAATATTTTTCTTCTTATTTTATTTTTATTTTTTCTTTTCCTTTATAAATATTAAAAAACCCAAAAATATTTTTCTTTTATCTTAAAAATAAAAATCTAAAAATATTTTTCTTTATTATTTTTAATTTTTTTTTTCATTATGTATTATTTGAAAAATCTATAAATATTCTTCTCTATCCTCTTATTCGTTTAATTCTTATTCTCTTTACCCTCTTATTCATTTAATTCTTTTCTTATCCCTCTAAATTGTTTAATTCTTATGGCGTCATTCGACTATCGTTTAAATCCCCTTTACGCGATTAAAGAATGCTCGTCTTGTGGAACTTTGTACACTGGAGACTGTGGTTGTTCAAAAGGGAGTCTTGAAGACAAGATTCTTGTTTCCGTACCCGACTCGTCTGAACGACCCCTTAAAATTGAAAAAATTTGTCTCGATTGTGGAGACCCGGTTCATGGTCTATATTGTCGACAATGTGCTCTAATACGAAAGACATTGGAGGAAGTTTTTCAAGACTTCCAAGACACTTCCAAGTCATCCGATGACGATACTAACTTTGTTAATCAAGAGCCATTCGTTGTCAAACAAGGCCCCGGTGTCAATTCCTCGCAAAGTCCTCCACAAATTGACCATGAATGTTGTTACGAGTGTGGTGATTCGTTAGATGGAATCTTTTGTCAACGATGCACTTGTAAGTCTTGTGGGAAAGGTGCTCATATTGGTTATAATTGTCCACCGCAAATTCCGATTATCTCTAATCCGGAACCATGCTACAATCAAAACCTTAATGAGATCCTACAAAATTTGCAAAGTTTGCAACAACAATGTCTTTTTGGTACATGCCAACAATGTGGTTGTAATGAATATGATGGAGTTTGTTTTTATTGTACTGTTGGAAATAGAACACCAATCAATTTTTCAACTCCGTACTCTTCTAACGATTCTCCAAGTTTTGCAAACCACCCTTCACAATACCAAAATTTTCATGATTTTCAACAACAATATATTTGTTGTGAAAATTGCGGGGGTCCTCATGAGACTTTTCAATGTCAACCGATGAATGAAGACTATTATCATGAGCAAAATTCTTGCTATGATTCTAATTCTTTTGGTTTTGACCAATTTCAACCCCCGCAATATACCGTCAATCATCCAATCTTCAATGCTCAAAATGACTTTCTCAATTCTCAAAACAAGCTTATGGAGCAAATGACATCCATATGTGATATGGTTGGTCAATTGATACAAAAGAAGGAAGAAGAAAAGCGAATTGAAGAAGAGCAAGCGGCTAAAGATCGATATTGGAAGATTCCCATTTGCTACGATGATGACGATGACGAGGAAAGTTCTATTCCCTTGAAAGATACTATTATTTCTGGACTTCCTCCGTGTGTTGCAATCACATCCGCGTTATCAACCGAGAAGCCCGTTGACTCTCTCATAATGGAGGATGAGCATCTCGACACAATTCCGGAAACGGAATCGGACGAATTCATAAAGTCTAGTGTTGAGAACCTTTTCCCAACCCCAAGTGAGCCCGAGGATTTCTCCGATATCGAAAGTGAGTGTGATGTGCTCGTTTGTGATAACTTAACAAATTTCTCTAACCCTCTCTTTGATGCTAATGATGATGATGCCTCTAGTGATGAGGAGGAATTCAAAATATCTTCCAATCCTCTTTTTGATCTAGATGAGGTTAGTCCAATTGATGATGAGGTGTTAGAAAGTATCACTTCAATTCCCCCAGGAATTGATTCCTTTGATGCCGAATCCGATCTTATAGAATCTTTGCTTCATCGAGATACTTCGATTAATGATTCTCAAAAGATCGATTCTCTTCTAGATGAGTTCGCCGGTGAACTCACTCGTCTCCAATCAATTCCACCGGGAATTGATAATATCAACCTTGATCCGGAGAGTGATATTTTCTTTTTGGAGAGTTTGCTATACGATAACTCTTCTCCCCGCCCTCCGGAAGAATTTAATTCTGAAAATTCTATCGAGTCTTTCTCTCCATCTCCTATCCCGGTCGAGGATAGTGACTCTCTTATGGAGGAGATTGATATTTTTCTTGATGGTGATGACTCAATACCACCAGGTATTGAGAGTGATGATTTCGACTCGGAAGATGACGATAATTCTACCTCCCGTCCCAAGTTCGAATCATTTCAGAATAATTTCAAGGTGATATACTCCCGATTCGGGAGGTTAACCATTAATGTGGTGGAAGACATCCCCGTTAATGTGCCTATATTTATGCCCCACCCATCTCGCCTTCAATTGGATTTCAACTTCATTCATTCTTTAATGATCTCCGGATTTGATCTTGATGTTTTTCTCCTTCCGCGACGTGATAGTAACAAAATTTACGACCTGGGGATATCATTGAAGTCGAATCAAAGATTTTCTTTCTACTCTTTCTCCCGTGAATTGTATACCTTACATTCATTTCATCCGAAATAAAGACTAAGTTTTCATCATTGTGTTCTTGATTCTAAGGTGAAATTTTATTTTCTCTATCACATCGGGCTTTAGCTTCTAGCTTTTTCATCAGAAAAGCCGATGTTGATTCATGGAGACAAACATCCTAAATTTAGGTGTTCATCATCCCATTTCTATCCCCCTTGAACAAGTAAGTATGGGGATTAGTCAAGCTAGTACTTAACAAAGCGCTTCGTGGGAGGGCATCCCTGTTTTTCCTAGTATTATTTTTAAGTAGTCAGTATGCCTAGTTAGTAGTAATGAATAAGTGTTTTGTTGTATTGTATGAGGCTCGCCTCTTCTATTCTGTATGCTTGTGTTTTTGTGGTTTATTGTCAGGATTTCCCCGGATTGTGATGACTCTCGTTGCTCGCGGTATATGTCCTTATTCACTCGTGCTTTCAATCCTCAGCTTCATTTGGGGAATCAATATTCATAATCTTTTGACTAAGTTTTCTTTAGGCGTAATTCATTAAACAATAAAAATCGGGCCTTTTCGCAGTATGTGTAGGTACCCTTTAAAACATATTAGGACAATGTTTAGTTCTAGTATTGGGGGGATCTTCGATTGTTATGCCTGCAGCCGTTGTTCTCATGTAAGCCCGTTTTTACCACCAAAATTTTTTGAAAAATACTAAAAAAAAATAAAAAAATTTGGAAGCAACAAAAAAATTTCCAAAAAAAAAAACTAAGTGTTTTTTCACAATTTTAACTTTCCTGCTGGGTAGAATGAGAATAAATTTTAACCCGATCGAGCGTGTTGAGTTCAAGCTTGTTCCTTAACATTTAGACTAAGCGGTCGCGAATATTCGCGAGAAAAACCGAAAAAAATGATAGTGTTAAGTAGAAGTTGGATGCTAAGCAAGGATTATTTGGAAATCCTAAGAGCTCATAAGTGTAATTTGTCACTTTTTCTCCTATAAGCTCTTAACGGACTAATAATATGTGCTACTTTTTGATATGTATACTTAAATCAACAATTTCTTGGAAATTGAAATGTATCAATATTTTTAGGTCTTAGTTCAAATTTATACTTACCATTTTTCTATAAAAAAACGAAAATATTCTCCTTTGCAATTAACATAAATAAAGAATAAATATATAGTAGAATAAATATCTCTGCCAGATTACTTCATCTTGTGGATTGCGTGGCGATGTTGAAGTCTTCAGATAAGGCTGGGGGGCGGTGTCATAATAGTAGAATAACCTCATTTGCTTGAACTCGTATCGATGTGGTCTTCGAGATAAACGGCACGGTAATTTAGTAAGACTTACAGGCAACAACAAACAATATATTATTTATTATATTTATCATATATATATATATATATCATCTTATATATTATATTTATATATTATATATATATATATTTATTCTATAATATATATAATATATATATATTAAAAAATCTATAAAAAATAAAAATAAAAAAATAAAATAATCCAAGGAGTACTAATGTTTGACTGCTCTTTCGGAGGGGTGGCCGATGTTGCGCCTTTAAAGGACCGATGTTTAAATAATGTTGCTTAAGTTTATATTGTTTATGGAAAATTTCTTTTTTTTAAATTTAAATATGCTTTTCTTGAGCTACTGCCTATTTTATGATTACATTGAATAGATATTGTTAACGGAACAAACATAAGAAATTTTGAAAACAAAGGTCCGTGAGTCTCGATACTAGTCTCCGTGAGGTGTCAAAAGCCCGGTCACTTAGCCGACGAGGTTGGGATATGCCGAGACGAAAGTCGCTACATGGGATGATCTCGCCTTCAAACTCAATATTCTCGGGTGGAACGTGAAGCATATGATTTGCATAAAAAAACCCGTTGATTCCATGTTGAATTAGAAATAAGCACATTCGCCTATATTTAATAATTGTCGGGAGTGAAAAGTTTACAAATTGCAAATATGAGTAGTGATTAGCATCTATACTTGCACTTCAACGGTCTGATTTTGTTTTAAGGCTTGGTTTGGTATAGTGATAGTAGGAGAAGATGGAATATATCTTTTTTGGGGCATTTTAGGATTTAAAGTGCATCTTGTTCTATGATCCCAATAACGGAAGTCAATCATGTTAGTTAGTTGAATAATAATTAGATAGTAGAAAAAATATAAAAACATTAGTGGTGGTTGATTTAATGGTAAAAACGGGGCTGTATTCAAACTTTGATTCTTAAATTTCTCTCGATGCAATTACTCTAGCTACTTTTCAGAATATCGTGTATTTATTACATTGCGTGTATCTTTTTAGCGTGTATTTATTACATTGCATGATGACACGACAACACTTTAGTATGGGGGAATTTGGTATTTGCTATTTTATACATATATTTTACCATGAAAAACGACCCCAAAAGACCAAAAACATAATAAAAATTGCAAATATATGTTGTTTTTGTGTTTGTGTATGTGCAGGTACGAATATTTAAGAAATGGATAAAAATAAAGACAAATCCGGACAAAGCCGAGCACGAGAATATAAAGAGCGCGAAAAAACAAGTTCAACGGTACCTTCATTGTTTATTGGGCTAGCCCGTAACCCATTTATATGGGCCGGGCCAGCCCATACTTGATTTAGCCCATTATTAAGTCCAACACCAACTTTGGCCCATTATAATTCAAATTTGCATCTGAAATGCAATTTGATAAAATGAAGGAGATGACGTCAGCTAGGCATCAACATGTGCCACCAAAATTAATTCAATGTCCTCACGTGAGGCTCCACTACAAAGGAAATGGGCGAGTAATGTTGAGACACTTGGCAAGGAAAATTTATACATCTTCATTCTCTATTTTCTCTCAAATCAGTGTGCATGAATGCAAATAAAAAAAAAGGAAATCTAACGGACCAGAATGGTGCTTATTATTTAAGCAAATTGAATGCACACGTGGTCTCTATTAAACGGTGGATCGAGCCTTGACAAGTCAACTATCCGAGGGAATGCACATGAGAGGCTATGATTGGTTAATAATTCTCAAATGATTGAGTCCAAATTTACAAAATCACTCCTTGGTCCTTATAAAAACAATCCCGCTCCACTCATTTTGGAGCTAGTTTTTAGTTTTTTTTTCTTAGTTTAGTTTTCTTGTTTTTAGCTTATTTAGATTTTGTAATAGCTTATTTTACTTTTTCTTCTTATTGTACCTTTCTTATTTAGCAAACTTAATGTGATGATGTAATAGAAATGGTTTAAAATTCGTTGAAGATCTTGTTTCGCTTTTGTTTTATTAATCGTTCATTAATCTTTGTTTTCGTAATAGCTTATTCTATAAGCTATATTTTCGAGTTTATATTTGCATCTTATTATTCTAAAAAGTTCTTAATCGCTTAGAAAATGACTCCTACAAGCCTTTTTTAATCGTTTGAAGCTCATAAAGTTCACATATAAAATAGTACTAGCTTACTTGTTTTGTAAATCAATTAGCTTAGTAGTTAAATTATCTTTCAAATTATTGCGTTTTTTAAGGTTAAATTGTTTTTAGTAGAAGTTATTGAGTTTATAAACTAAGTTACACTTCCTAAAATATTTGATATCTCGTTTAAGCGATTAAGTTAGACCTTGGTTATATTAGAGTTCGTTCAATTTTAATGAATGATTTATATCAGCTAAGCAATTGTGAGGTTTAAGTACTTAGTTCAAATTTTTACTGTATGCGTTTGCGTTTTAAAGATTAACACTCAATTATAATTTTTTCCACTGTTAGCAGAATTGTTTTTTTAAAATCTCAAATGGCCGTGATAGCAAAGTTAGAAATAGGGCTTATCTTATTTTCGTTAGGAAGTACAGGCACTACTGTTGTATTACATTAAACATTGATATTACGTTTTTATCAATAACATCATTTAGTTTTGGTGATAATTGGAACCGTCAGAAACTCATGGGCTGACTTACTTAATTTAGCTAGCCCGAATTTGAATATTTGTTTTAGCTAAATAACCGGGTGTTTATCGTTAATTGCGGGTCCTCCAATCGATTCATTTCTTTTCCTTTTTCAAATATTAGTGTAGTTTTTATTTATTCATTTTTAAGTAATATTGTATTTTGAATTTTTGCCAAACTTAGTGTAGATTTTAGTTTTTAAATGCAATGTCCTAAATTCATTTATAGAGTATTGAGTATAGATATTAGGGGCCTTTAAGTGGATTAGCGTTTTTGGAATTTAGGTGCGGGTTAAAAAGGTTTAAAAAATCAATAGCCACTAGAATTCTCAATTTACATACGTTATTTACTTTAATGTAATTATATACTTGCATTTATTTTAAAAAAACATTTTACTTTACTTTATTTTAATTTCTCTGAAACTTGTTTTTTTAGTAATTTATTTTGTTAAACCTAAGCCGCACTTGAATGAACATCACGTCACTTAGGCACATTTTCGTCATTTGATATTCTTTAGATTATTTTTAGTAATAACCTTGTTCTTTTTAATTTAAATTAATGTATTTTAATTTTAGTTTAAAATAGTTAAAAACCAAAACCAACAAATTTGCCATTCAAGCACCAACAAACATTCTCGTCGAATATCAAGTTCATCTCTCCCGCAGAAACGACACTTGAAAGATAGCCTATTAATTTTTTCAAAAGTGATTTTCCTTATCTAATTGGATACTCTCTAGACTATTACTATTTGGTATTTTATATATTTTATTAAGTATATATTTATAATCCAACCAAGTGTTTTCGCTTTAGACCTCATAAGTAGTCCAATGTATCTGGAAAAAGTTAATCGCCCCACCACTCCCCCACAACAATTACGAGAACATTATTCTTTCCACTAATGCATTTTCTACCCGCATAGGGGACCACATAAGGCCAAGTGTAGAAGCTTAAACCGTCTTTTGAACTCGTGGGTAGTCTTAGTGTGAAAAGACTTTCTTTGGCTTTCCCCAACTCATCAAAAAAACATAGTTGATCTTGACGAATTTTAATTTTAAAGGCCATGACAATATTATTCTTCGAAAGCAATTGTGAGGTGTCGTAGTTTAAGAGAGAGACGATGATGCCATAACCATGCTTGAGGGAAACATGTTGCTTTAGCCATTAAGCAAAATTGATTGGAATAGTTGTGTCTTGACAAGTAATGAATAAAAAATCTGTGCCACGAGAAACTGTGAGAAATATTTCCCTTCAAAACACGGATTAACATGTAGACTTTCAAAACAACTTCAAATCGCATCACCAAATTGACCCACTAGAAATAAATTAGAGTTATCCTTGGACTAATAAACCCTTTTGATAGTAATAGTTCCATGCACTCAAATCTCCATAACCAAAGAAAAAAAAAAAAAAATTCGGTTTTTTTGCAATTTGATCATTTCCAAACTTCACCGTCCTTGAAATTTCTCAACAAAATTATAGAAGTTTTGAAATTTCTGGTCAGGTGCTTTGAGCACCTAAGTCCACGATGAATAGAATAATCTCTACTGCTTGCAAAAGAATTTAGAAGACTATAGAGTAATTGGATAAGTGAACGCCAAGATCATAGTTCCAAAATATTAGCATTTCTAGATGCATTTTCCTAATGCGTACAACATAGTGTTACTTTTTCTTGTTGGGACTAGGTTTCATTCGCACCTGGAGGTGTAATCTTATACCCCCAACTTCATGTCTTACTAACTTCTCATATATATTCCTATTATTTTTCTAGTTTCTTGACATAAAGTCTGCAACTAGTTGTTCTTATGGATGTTCAACAATTAGTTCACAGTTTGCTGGGTCTCAGTACTAAATAGCACAGCAATGGTTGTCTAGCCCCTAGAGTTCACGCCAGTCATATATGAAGAACACACATATCATGATTGTGATTTCAGCATCATATTTTCCATAAGTGACACAACAAAGTTTAACATTCGAGGTCTTAGCATTCAACGTCAATACACTAGTATAGATGTTTTATTATTTGAAAACTTTAAAATTCCTACAGTGGTCCTTCTACTTCTTGCTTCTTCCCTTGACTACGTTAGGCAAGACTCTATCTCTCATTGATTGCTCTTAACTTGGTCTGCTAAGCACTAGTATGGGAATTACTCCCTAGTAAAAAGAACACTCGTTTGTTAGTTTTACCTACAATCTTGAGGCAATTGTGGTGTTCTAAGTTTGATTGGGCTTTGTGTAACTTTATACATTTCCCTAGCAATCACATTAATGTTTTTTAAGATTGACTTTTAAATTCTGAGGCAAAACTGTTGCAGTGACAGGTTTTTGAAAAAATCATTGACACATATTTTTGGTATCTGACTTTGACTTTGAAAATCTTCTTTCAAGAGAAATCTGAAAAAATATCTTTTCCTAAAACAGAGGCTTTGACTTTTAAAAGCATTCGGTTGTCGAATAACTGATGATTTTGTAAACTTAGTTTCCATAGATTTTCCTTTCATCTTATCAATAAGTTTCTTCAACTCACTTATTGCAATTCCTTTTTCTTGTAATTGAGCTTTTCGAATCTTATTTCAAAATATTTTCAAGGTTCATTCAAAATACGTTGGACTGATTTTCTTTGAAGATTTGTCATTTTTATCCTTTCTTTGTATTGTTGTAAATCGAGTTCAAGATAATCGCAGTTTTCTGAAGTGCCTCAAAACTCATTGACATTGATGCTACTGTTAAAACTCTTTTTCAAGATGTTGACCTTTTACCAGTTTCCAAATAATCACTAATGTCAAATAACTGACTATGTCATCTCATAAACACACCAAGATGCATCATGTGATTAGCATATATATTATTCCTTTGAAAAGTCTGTCCGATGTACAGTCAAAAACTGTGTTTTTGAGATTCCAATTGAGACATATGAGAGCGTCTACTTGTCATGTTCAAGAAATTAAAGTATCTAGAAATCAACAACCATTTCTCGTTCAACATAATTAAAATTTTTCTAAGTCCGCATTAAATCTTAAAATTGGTGGACAAAAATTTCCTTCGATTGGTGTTTTAAAGAAAAAAATCTATGATACCAAAATATGTTCTTTAGCGATTGTTTGTTTGCACACTTCCACTCCATCAAAAAGTTCCTTTAGACTGTACACTTTTTAATCCCAAGGAATGGATTCATCCCAGTCGTTTTTTTCTAACAAATTTTGTGTGTTTACAAAAGACTCTTTAGAAATTTCATTATTAGAAGATTATGAACCTCCTTCTTTGACGTTTTTTGGAAAATATGTGTTCAAGCGACTTTTCCCGTTGTGGAACAACAATCATAAAGATTATTCAACTTGGGGGGTGGTGGGGTAGGTCAAATCAAAAGGTCTATATTAAATCGCTTAATTTTGATCGACATTCTTTGTCTAATACGAATCGATTCGTCAAATTCAGGGTCTAAACATTAAGCCAGATATCATTATAAAACAACCTATATTCATACAGTGAGTAGTCAGCTCTTTGAGATTCTCTGGGAACTCCAGGTTTTACAATTAAGATTAAGCGATATTTCATTGTTTGACAATCGTCCGTTTTTATATACAATATCATCCAAGACCTTGACTTGTGTTTTCTAAAGCAAATGCCCTTATCAAGTTCTTGTCTTCACATTTTTATTAGTTTTTAAAGCGTAATCTAAGCCTCTTTTTCTTGTGAAATTGAGAAATGTTTCTTGATGTGAAAAAACAAAAAAAAAAAAAAAAAAAAACAACAAGCACCTTTTTCACATCCAAAAATCGTTTGATTAAATCAAATATCTTTCGAGTATAATTAAGTAAGATACCTTTTCAAATCGATTTTGTATGACATTAAATCCATTTAGGCTTTTTGCACAATTATTTCCACCTTTGTGACGCATAATTCACATGATTCTGATCAAGTTCCCGCTGAAACATCTTAAGGTCTTTGAACATCCACTGATTAGTCTTAATATTCATTTTTGCTTCTTGAAATGGTTTATTTGATGAATCTAAACTCTTAGTTTTGTTTTGAAATCCTCAATTTCACCTTTCAATTTTATCAAATTAAAGCCTTGTTGTAAAGATTGCACAAATTTATTAGGTTTTTGATGTCATCCAGTCATATTTTTTAGTTTTTATCAATTAAAGAAGCAAGCAAATCACATCTTATCAGTTCAATCAGTATCGTTTGGTCAGTCCTGTCTCTACCATAACACATAACCAATGAATCTAATAGTGATTGGTGTCACCTTGGTTCCTCCAGATATATGTCATTAATAATTACAGTTGCTCAGATGAGCATTTTTTCCAATCAAACACAGTACAGTGTCATTAATTTATTTTGTACATATGCATGCTTTAGCATCAAAGATGGGTCTAGAATTATTAGCAGCATCTGGAGTAACCTCTTGAATCTGTGTCATGTACATATAATGTGCTTCCAATTCCTGATCGTCAGATTCATCATCAGTGTCATCCTTCCAATCAGCTTGCTCTGCATTCAACTAAACCCCAGCTTCCTCTTGCTTACACAATAACATCTTTCCTTTGTAACTCATCTTTACTCTTTTGGTTTTTGACATTCCCTTGATACATGCCCATATACCTGCATTTTATAACACTGAATCCCATACTTTTGCACAACCTGATACCTATATTTTCCCTACCCCCAGCACATTCTACCCTCTGATTAGCATACCAAGTTCCCTCTATTGATTCTTGGAGAATTATCCTTGATTACTCTGCTGGTATTTGATGAAGTTTGAAGTTGTTGTTGGTAGTGTGTAGAATTTTCTTAAACAAGAGAGAAAATTAAAGCCATTAGTTTTGTCAATCTCCTTTCCTGACATTTCATCCTCTTCAGTAATACCGTGAAAATTCTTAATCAATAATTGGAGTAGAAATTGATAATTGCTTTCTCGTTTCTAGTATCTGTGTGTCTGTGGAGGAATATTAATGTTGTGATTAGGATGGTTTTAAGGATGGTAAGCTGGTTGTTGTTGAGCAACAAGTGCAAGTGGATTAGTAGTATGTGCTAGTCTTTCAGCTCTTGTCTCGTTGACTTCATTTTGGTGTTGCTTCAGATGTCCATGAAAGTTTGGATAGAGACAGTCATCACTCTGACTCACTTAACAAGTGTCACAAACCTTTGCCATTCTGGTTGTAGTTAAAGTAAGAACTGAACATTCACTTGATGATTCGTAACATCACACTGATTCCTCACTATCTCATTCATCATTTTGTAGAACCTTGAGTAGTACGATTCAAGTGATTCACCATCCCGTGATGTGAATTTTCAAACTCCCAATACAAATTGGTTCAAGATCTTGAACTTGAATGATTCACCTATTCAAACTTCAATGGCTTTCCACATTTTCACATCATTGGACAAAACATCAACTTGGAGTAGATAACCATATATATACATGTGAGAATTATTTGAACATGCTATAGCTTCAGCATTCAATGATCCCCGTATGTCATTGAAACATTCTTGAAGTTCTACTATATACCCTTCTGTATGGTTTCTACTACCTTTCAGCAACTGGAACGTCCTTTTCATCCATTTAAGACTTGTAGGTAGCATTTTGGAAGAACATAGTAATGATGTTCCATTGTTAGGTTTGGTGTCGATATATCTTTGATTATAAGAGTTCCACTAACTAATTACCCCGATGCTAACATTGGTGGACGGTCTTTACCACCTGCTTCCATGATAGCATTGTGAAGAGCATTGATGTTTGAGTTTGCAAATTGTTATTGGTATTTGACATTTTGATTTTGTTGTGAATGAATATCGGATCTTAAGTGTTATGAAGTGATGATTGTATTATGGTTTGAATGAGTTCAATGAACTTCCACAGGGCTTTTTACAACTTTGTGATTAAAATCGAAAGATAAAGAATAACTTGTTGGATTTTACAAATAAATAGAAAAACCATGAAAGTAGAATTGATTTGAAGTTAAGGTTTGATGTTTGATTAATTAAGTAACGTTTTAAGTCCAAAGTTTATGTTTAATTATAGTCCAAAGTCCAAGGTCCAATAAAACAAGGTTCGTGAAATTCAAATTTCAACCAGATTGTAACCCTGCAGTGAACACCAAATCGCTGCCTTTAGAACTTAGTCAAATCGCCGTCTTAAAACGAATTATTGAACCGCTGGAATCTTTGACAACTCGCTATTTTTATAACTCGCTAGAAGAAGATGTCAGACAACTCGCTACTTTGAAAAATTCCATGCAGCATAACTTTTGATTTTTACCTTAAAATTTTCTTCATTACCTGTAACTCGCTGCTACAGTACCTTAACTCGTTGCCTTAACTCGCCACCTTAACTCTCTGCTACAGTACCTTAACTCTCTGCTATAGTACCTTAACTCGCTGCTACAGTACCTACACAAAAAGACAACTCTCTGCTACAGTACGACCAACAACTCTCTGCTACAGTACCTTAACTCTCTACTTAGAAAAACGTGGTTTTTCACCTAAAAACACCTAAAAATCACCCTTTTAAAGGTTTTTGCTTGGTTTCTTTTGCACAACTTGATACTAGAATGCTATAGCAACTATAAAAACATAAACTTTAACATCACAAACGTCAAGATCAAATAGAACCAAGAACAAGACTATAAACCTTCAAAAAGCCAAACTTTTGAACAAATAAGCCACGAATATGAGCTTATTAACCACAAAACAAACACTAAACACCCCTTGACGATTGATACCACATGTTATCCCACTAATAATACATACACACCTTGATAAGCAAACCCAAATAAGCTATATAAGCCAAAATTAATAAAAAGAAAAAAGAGAAAATAGAATGGTGGAATATTCGATTAGAAAAGAGAGTTTGGTGAGTTACACATACAACAAATGGCAACCAACACCCTCTCCGTGTGTGAAAAGGGTCCTATTTATACCCATAGCCAACATGTAGGCGTATGGGCTTTTTCTAATGGGTCGGGCTTGGCTTAACTTGGGCTTTGAGCCCGAAACATAGACAATATTAGATTATAATCCAAGCCCGTTTACCCCGACTAGCCTATTACTTAACAAGACTAATTGCGACTAATAAGACCGATAACATTCTTGTTCGACTTATATTAAATTAAGGCTAACAGTAAGTGTTCATGTGAATGCGGTAACATTCAAAATTCGACATGGTATATGTCCGTTGGCCATGTTTGGCACCAATCTTTTGGACGGGGATGTCAATCCCAATAGATCTATTTATAACACTCGCGCTTACAAGCAGTAATTAACAGTTCATGTTACTTAGGCTAATTCGTAATCATTTAAATGAAAGTAAAGTTTTTGCGTCAATAAGTGAAAACAAGCAATATATCTCACCCCGAGATTTGTAAAATAATTGTAAGTAGTTAAAGCGGGCCTATAAATTCACATCAAGTAATGGAACGAGGATGTATGAATAATCAACAATGAATATCGGCACAAATAACCAGAATGCAACCTAATTAAATACAGGTCGGATAAGAATAATGTACTTGAGAATAAATACAACAATGTATTTTAATATGTTATATCACCACCTATTAATTTTAGTTTTAGTTTATAAGTCAAAACAATGTTTACGTTATCTAGTGTCAAAGTATATATACTTGTAAAATGTTCTATTAGTCCGAAAATTAATTTTAGAAAATCACGCTCGATCTACTATTTTTATTATTTCTAGAGTGTCAAGATATATAGCTTAAATAAATTCATAAATAATACTTATAAAGTTTTAAAACGCGTATTAATATTATATAAATGTTACACTATTACTTCTTAATGTTTTTATAGTCCAGACGGACCCGAAAACACTCATAAACACCAATTTAAGATCATATCAGCTTTTACATTTCTATAAAGTGTGCAAAATTTTTTTTATAAAACTTATCTACTTTTAATTAAGATTTACTCACTTAAATTACATTTTTAGGATTTGAAAACTCGCGATCTTTCATCGAAATATCATTCCGAGCAACATTTTAGTTTTATACTTAAGCCGGTTCGGACCCAAAAGGCCTCAAAATCCTGTGTCTAAAACTGATCAAACTACTAATTTTTACCCAAAGCTGTCAAAATAGTATAGTCATCGGTAAGCTTTAAAAATTCATATCCTCTTCGTTTTACGTCTGTTTTACATCTGTTTTTCGAGTTCTTTATATGCACGGAATTGTATTAAGACGAACTATCATATTTTTAAGGTTATATCTTGCTTTGGAATCTGTGTCAAAGTAGTAGGCGTCAGCTGAAAATTAAGCATGTATATATATTTTTAACTTATGATTTCTACTCTATTTTAACACAACAAATCCTCTAATTTAACCACACTTTCAACTCCTTCAACAACAACATCCACTAACCTAATCCCATCTATCTCATCTCAAATATATAAATAAAATGCCAAAAATACAATTAAATTTTAAAACTATATAAACTAATTCATGAATTATTTATTTAGTAACAAAGTTTAATTATTTAACTAGTACATGTAGTATACCAAGATTATTATTTTCTAAAGTCCTAGCATATTTACTAATTCTATTTCATCCATGTAAATATTATCATGTTTATATATGTTTCTTCGTTTTCTTGATAACTTGTTAAGAATACAACTAAGTAGTGATATAACATTGTATGTAAAATAATCATATAAAAGTAAGTATTATGAAAGTATGAAGAAAATGAAATAGACCTTGATGAAGATGATGCGATGAGGATAACAACACTAATGCCTAAATCAAACCCTAATTGTTTGATAACTACCTAAACCCTTTATACTTTCTTGAATATACTTGCAAATTATAAAAACCTAAATATTTTCTTGTTTTTCTTTCTTGGCCAAAAATATTAGAAAGAAAGAGAGAGTTTGTATAAGTTTTTGCTAGTCATGAATGAGATGTGGTTAGGTGGTTAGTTTATATAGAAACACTTTAGGAAGGTTGAATGGTAAAAGTTAGGTTCACATGTTTATGCATAAGCAAAAGAGGCAAGCATATTTGGATGTTGGGGTTGAGTGTAGAACGGCAAAAGAGGGGGGGAGAAAATGAGGCAAATAGTGTTCAAACACTATACACATGTGACTTTGTATGGAAATGGAATCATTGTGTTTATAAGTTAGAAAACATATTTGTTTTACTTCTCCATTTATGAACCGAATATAATAAGCTAGGAGGGAGAAATCATGTAGTTTTTGAAAGTATAAGGTGTGGTTATGTGTATATGTAAAGGTGGTGAAGTGTTGATTAATTATTATATATGAATGCATGCAAAACCATGCAAGTTTACATTATTTATGTAAAACTTATAAAATAAAATATGTAGACTTATAAATTATATTTATAAAAGTCATATAACACATATTTGACGTAAACTTATATTTGTTTAATGCCGGTATACGTTTAACATTATTTTTTAGTTCACGCGATTTAATTTATCGGTTTCTCATAAAAATAAATACGTAAAGGTTTCAAAATAAATAGTTTTAAGTTTATTGACGTAAAAATGGCCTGAAAAATATGAGTTGTCATAGTCTTCCCGTGTTAAAAGAATTTGGTCTTGAAATTTAGTTTGTGCGGCTTTTCAAAATAGTGTTGGCGAAGAGGTGTGGATACTCGTTGCATTTATTTTTCCTGATTCTCTGATACGTGGTAACCAACTTCGTTATTCTCAATAGCGAGAGTCCCATCGGGACGAGCCTCAAACTCCTTGTCTATACAAAGGTTTTCATTCTCAATATAATTCTTTCTCAATCGCTTCAGCTTGAGCATTCAGATTCATGGCGGTAGATTCAAATTTATCTTCCAGATCAAAGCTCGACTCTTAGTGGCTTTATCCCTTCCTCTCGGCTTAAAGCATTAGCTATAACATTTTCTCCTCCTGGGTGATAATGATTTCATACCTACTATTGAGTCACTAATACTAAGTTCTATGGTGTTAAGTCGACATTGAATGAGGGTTCAGCAAATTTCTTAATGGTGATTTGACTCGTTAAGGGGGAGGGGGAGGTCGTCCTAGGGTGACTAGTGATGCGTCTCGACTTATCTGCTTAGGATTTGGCGTATGATGATGTCGACTCTATGCAGTAAGGTGGCGTAAAGATCTACTTAATTACTATGTTTACTAATACAATTTCTCGTGACACACGTATCTTATAAACATGTACACAAAATTTTTGCTTTTTAAGAAAAATATATAAGTGGAAAAATTGAATTTTAGATAAGGTTTTAAGTTGACTACTCCCAGCATGGCATGGTCCTTCCTAAATTAGACATAGGTGATCAGGTTATGTATAATTGAGGACTAACTATGCAATGTTCATTTTCGTCAAATTAGTGTTATGTATAAGGTCACATCAAAATAATTTTATAATGTAACGAAACAATTTATAAGGTGAAAGCATGGTAGTTTAAAGGAATGACAATAAAGTAGTTTGTGAAATGACCGTAAAATAGTTTATAAGGCGATAGCAAAATAGCTCATAAAATGATAGTAAAATAGTTTATATGATGATAATAAAATAGTTTACAAGGTAATAGCATAATGATTTATAAGACGACAGTAATATAGTTTTTTTAAGACGATAGCAAAATAGTTTATAAGATGATAGGAAAACAATTTATAAAATAATAGCAAAACATTTTATAAGATTATAGCAAATTAGTTTATAAAATGATAGCGAAATACTTTATAAGATGATAGCAAAATAGTTTATAAGATAATAGAAAAATGGTTTATAAGATAATAGTAAAATGGTTTATAAGGTGGTAACAATTTAAGGAGTGTAACTGACGATATCGTCCTGACACATAAAATAATAGATAATTAAAAAAAACATCCAAACAATGCAACAAAATTCATAGGAAGGATACTAGTGCAAATCTCTTAGGGCATACGGTCCAAGAAGGCTTCGACTTAGGTCTCACTAGGCAAGGCAGGAAAAATTTATCCTTAAACATTAGCCTCAATAACATTAGTAACTCGTTGGGCTATAATCTGCTCAATCTCCGCGGAACTCATTCCTTGTCTTATCGTCGGCATTTTCTTCAAAATCAAACGAAGTAAAAGAAAATAAAATCAATCGAGTTCCAAAAGTTGTGTTTGAATTAGTCGGCATGCTTCTAGACGATGGGTCACAAGGTGGCGTAGGTGTTTCAACAGTATGAGACGGGTGTTCAAACTCGGAGTCGAATGGTAAGGTAACTAGTGAGAGCGGCGGACTGTGACAAGTTTCAATGTTATGCAAAACGGTATTATGTAAAAGAAATGAATTTTTTTTGAAGATCACCATATCAGTCACAATGTCTTAGGGAAGGCTTAAGTATTTCTATTAATAACTTTTTATATAAGGTAATTGTAAAAAGTACATAAGGCAATGTAAATGCATATATAAGGAAATGTGTAAAAATGTATGTAAGGAAAATAAATGCAAGTATAAGTCATGTAAGCAAATAGTACGTATGCACATGAAAAAGTTTTATGTGATGCAATGTTTATGAAATAGTTATAGTCTAGGTAAAATATGCAACTTAGTTCTCTATAATCTGGCTCTGATACCAATCTGTAACACCCCCAAAATAGGTCGTAGCGGAATATGTCCGGGAGCATTACTTCATGAAAACAGCAGCATAAGATACGAGAGAACGACCTCTACATGAGTTATTTGAAAAAGTAATCTTGAAAAATTTGGACTCCAATGCACATTAGTTACGTCAAGCACCTTATTCACCTGAGAAATACATGCTTAAAAGTATCAACATAAATGGTATGTTTGGCGAAATGGGCTAGGGCTGGGACTGGGGCTTGTGTTGGGGCTGGGGCTGAGGCTAGGGCTTATATTATAAGCCAAAATTAAAATTTGTATTTTTTAAACTTGTTTGGCAAATGGGTTGGGGTTGAGGCCTATTATTGCAAAATTACTAAAAAGGACGTAATTAAATAAAAATTTTATATATGTTAGATATTTTTTTGGGTATATAAGTAATTTTGGTTCAAAAGCCCAAGGCTAAAGTTTTTTGCCCCTATTATGAGGCTTATATTATAAGCCGGCTTATTTTGAAAGCCTTTTCATAAGCCCGCGTGACAAATGAAACTTATTTTATAAGTCGGCTTATTTTAAAAGCCCAAGCCCCCATAAGCCCTCATAAGCCCCTAAACAAAAGGTATGTTTGGCGAAATGGGCTGGGGCTGGGGCTGAGGCTTATATTATAAGCCAAATTAAAATTTGTATTTTTTTAAAACTTATTTGGCAAATGGGCTGGGGCTGGGGCTTATTATTGCAAAATTACTAAAAATGACGTAATTAAATAAATTTTTTGTATATGTTAGATTTTTTTTTGGTATATAAGTAATTTTGGTTCAAAAGCCAGGGCTAAAGTTTTTAGCCCCTATTATGAGGCTTATATTATAAGTCGGCTTATTTTAAAAGCCCCTTCATAAGCCCGCGTGACAAACGAGACTTATTTTATAAGCCGACTTATTTTAAAAGCTCAAGCCCGCATAAGCCTCTAAACAAACACACCCAAATACACCCAAAGTTGGTAAATTCATAGGTTTATGTAAGTATAAATGTTGGACCACAATGTTTAAAGTGTGTATTGCTTAGTATACAATACCCGGAGGAGTGATTACAATTACACTAAGCTCATGACACCGAGGCTACAACTTGTATGTATGCCAATCTTTTCAGGCGCTGTAAGTGTTTATGTGAATGTGGTAGCATTCAAAATTCGACATGGTATACATCTGTTGGCCATGTTTGACACCAATCTCTTGGACGGGGATGTCAATCCCAATAGATCTATTTATAACACTCGCGCTTACACACAATAATTAACAGTTCATGTTATTTAGGCTAATCCGTAATCATTTAAATGAAAGTAAAGTTTTTGCATCCATAAGTGAAAACAAGCAATGTATCTCACCCCGAGATTTATAAAATAATTGTAAATAGTTAAAGCGGGACTATAAACTCACCTCAAATAATGAAATTGATGTATGAATAATCAACAATGAATATCGGCACAAATAACCAGAATGCAACATAATTAAATATATGTTGGATAAGAATAATGTACTTGAGAATAAATACAATAATGTATTTTAATATGTTATATCACTACCTATTATATCACTACCTATTAGTTTTAGTTTTAGTTTTAATTTATAAGTCAAAACAATGTTTATGTTACGTTTGTCATCTAGTGTCTAAGTATATATACTTGTAAAATATTCTATTAGTCCGAAAATTAATTATAGACAATCAAACTCGATCTACTATTTTTATTATTTATAAAGTGTCAAGATATATAGTTTAAATAAATTCATAAATAATACTTATAATGTTTTAAAACGCGTATTAATATTATAGAGAGAATTGCAAAAATAGTCCTTGTGGTTTGGCCAAATTGCACGTTTGGTCAACCGAGTTTCAAAATTGCAAAAAATCGTCCGTGTGACGAAGATTTGGCTTCACTTTTGGTCATCAGTCGAAATAAAATGACTTAAATACCCTTATATTTTCTTTTCCTAAATTCTACTTTAACTTTTAATTCTTTTACAATTAAATTTATCATATTAGATCTTTATTCATATTTCATACCCAAATTTACACAAATATAAACACCAACACAGACTTTTTTTCCAAAACATAACAACAAGATCCAACCCATAATTTATCAACACCACAATTCTTTAGAAAGACACAAATACATTCTTTTTAACCATAACAAGCAAAGATATTCGCGCGTTGCTGCGGGCGTTAATTTTTCGCGCGTTGTTGCGTGTCATTAATTCTTTTTTTCCTTTTAATTTTGTGCGAGTTTATTTTGTCGGTCTCATATTTAATAGTGCGGGTTTACTTTTTCAGTATCGTGTTTAGTAGTTTTTTTATGGTCTTACACGTTGTTGCGTGACGCTAAATTTTGTTTTTTTTATTATTATTTTTTTTTGCGAATTTACTTTTTTGGTCTCATGGTGTAAAATGACACTGTTTAAATCAATTCGGAAATGTTACCGTGAGTATTTTTTTATCTGAATGCGTACTTTTGTAACATTTTTTTCCTCCCTATTTTGCGCCAACAATTAAAAAATAAAAAAACTAATTGGGCCGACCTAAATTTTTAGGTTAAATTTTTTAAGTTTCTTTTTGGCACAGCACTGTAGCACTATAGCTACAGTGCTTAAAATGAATAGTAAGTCAACGCTTCTCAAATGATAATATATATATAATTAACAACGAAAAAAAACCCATAATTTATATCTCGGATCCAAAACACAGAATCTCAAAAATTTCTTCATCCAAAATAAAACCCATAATTTACTTGGCAAACGTAGATCAAACAAGGATTGCTTATTTATAGCATGCATGAGAACCCTTTTCATGCCTACATGTTTAGCTTATTTATAGGAGGCAAACGTAGATCAAACACTGATGCACTACATGTTTAGCTTTGTACCCTTTTTCATTTTGCCATGATGATTGCAAAAATTTGTAAACTGTAGATTGAAATAACAAATCTAGTGAATCAATATCTTCTCATCCATATCAACGAAAGATAAAGACTGACCGCAAATTTATCCAAACCCATAATTAACAAAATCCAATTAACAACAAAATCATCCACAACAACATAAATAAGCACTTTAAATCATCTAAAAATCAATTCAAACCTAAAACCTTAGTCTATAGAAACAAAACCCTAACCCTAAATCGAGTTGTGGTCGCCGCTCGTGTCCGCCACCGTATGCTAGGGGTGGCCGCCTCCCTCCTCCGTCGGCCTCTTGATTTGGCCCCTTGGTTCGCCGGATCTTGGGTGTGTTTAATTTTTGGTTGGGAAAGAAGAATGATGAAGTAAATTTAAATGGGGACTTAAAATGTTTATGATTTCAAAGATGATGTTGATGAAGAGAAAGAAAATGATGTTGATGATTAGTCTTGTTTTTTGGGTTTATGAATCTGGTACCACAATGGATATCCGGTCTGCTATCGTTACCAGCCACCACAAAAGATTTGTACTATTGTAATTTCTCTTGATGTTGTGGTCGTGTTTTTGAAGAGAATGATATGGTATGAGATGTGATTTGAGAAAATGGGTGATTATTTTTTGAGAAAATGGTTGTGTTTTTTATAAAGTTTTACCAGAAAGAACTATGAGATGTGATGTGTACCGTGTAAAGGGGATGAATTTATTTAAAGAAAAACAATAAAAGAATTAAAGAAAAATCGTGAAAAATGAAAATAAAAGTATTTCAGTCATTTTAGTTCGATCAAGGACCAAAAGTGGAACTAAACCTTCGCTACACGGACGATTTTTGCAATTTCAAAACTCGGCATAACAAACGTGCAATTTGGTCAAACCACAAGCACCATTTTTGCAATTATATAAATGTTCTACTATTATTTCTTAAGGTTTTTATAGTCGAAACGGACCTGAAAACAATCGTAAACACCAATTTAAAATCCTATCACCTTTTACATTTTTATAAAGTGTGCAGGAATTTTTTTATAAAAGTTATCTAGTTTTAATGAAGATTTACTCACTCAAATTACACTTTTAAGCTTCAAAAACTCTCATTTTTTTACCGAAATATCATTCTGAGCAACATTTTAGTTTTATACTTAAGTCGGTCGGAACCGAAAGGCCTCAAAATCCCAAATCTAAAAACGAACAGACTACTAATTTTTACCCAAAGCTGTCAAAATAGTAGTCACCAGTAAGCTTTAAAAATTCATATCCTCTTCGTTTTACGTCCGTTTTTCGAGTTCTTTATATGCACGAAATCGCATTAAGACGAACTATCATATTTTTAAGCTTTTATCTTGCCTGGAAATCCGTGTCAAAACAGTAGGTGTCGGCTGAAAATTAAGCATGTATATATATTTTTAACTTATGATTTCTACTCTATTTTAACACAACAAATCTTCTATTTTAACCACACTTCCAACTCCTTCAACAACAACAACATCCACTAACCTAATCTCATTCATCTCATCTCAAATATATAAACAAAATGCCAAGAACACAATTAAATTATAAAATAGTAACAAAGTTTAATTATTTAACTATTACATGTAGCATACCAAAATAATTATTTTCTAAAGTCCTAGCATGTTTACTAATTATATTTCATCCATGTAAATATTATCATGTTTATATATGTTTCTTGGTTTTCTTGATAACTTGTTATGAATACAACCAAGTGGTGATATAACATTGTATGTAAAATAATCATATAAAAGTAAGTATTATAAAAGTATGAAGAAAATGAAATAGACCTTGATGAAAATGATGTGATGAGGATAACAACACTAATGCCTAAATCAAACCCCAATTGTCTGATAACTACCTAAACCCTTTATACTTTCTTGAATATAATTACAAATTATAAAAACCTAAATATTTTCTTATTTTTTTTTCTTGGCCGAAAGTATTAAAGAGAAAGGGAGAGTTTGTATGAGTTTTTGCTAGTGATGAATGAGATGTTAGGTGGTTAGTTTATATAGAAACACTTTAGGAAAGTTGAATGGTAAAAGTTTGGTTCACATGTTTATGCATAAGCAAAAGAGGCAAGCATATTTTGATGTTGAGGTTGAGTGTGGAACGACAAAAGAGGGGGGTGAAAATGAGGCAAATAGTGTTCAAACACTATGCACATGTGACTTTGTATGGAAATGGAATCATTGTGTTTATAAGTTGGAAAACATATTTGTTTTACTTCTCCATTTATGAACCGAATATAATGAGCTAGGAGGGAGAAATTATGTAGTTTTTGAAAGTATAAGGTGTAGTTATGTGTGTATGTAAAGGTGGTGAAGTGTTGGTTAATTATTATGTATGCATGCATGCAAAACCATGCAAGTTTACATTGTTTACGTAAAACTTATAAAATAAAATATGTAGACTTATAAATTATATTTATAAAAGTCATATAACACATATTTAATGTAAACTTATATTTGTTTAATGTCGGTTTACGTTTAATGTTATTTTTCAGTTTACGTGATTTAATTTATCAGTTTCTCATAAAAATAAATACGTAAAGGTTTCAAAATATATAGTTTTAAGTTTGTTGACGTAAAAATGGCCTGAAAAATATGAGTTGTCACACTCAGAGCAACAAGCAATGTTCTCCGGCATACCACGCACCCCTCCCCTTTGGAAAATGGACTACTAAAAAAAAGAAGGAAAATTACATCATTAAACTAAACCCCAGAAGGGGCAGTAACAGCAGTATTGGGGGCATCTTGGGAAGAAGGGGAACCACGTCCCTTCTCTTGAATAGACAAGCCGACGACAACATCGAAGGGGGCCGAGGCAGTAAGTCCTGAAATTTGGGCCAAGGAAGATTCAACTCGGGCCACATCATCACAAACTCGATGGACATCACCTTGTACAATTACCTCTGCAGACTCACCAGCAGCACCATCCAAATTCTCATGTGTGTGTGTGTGATCGGACGAGTAACAAGGAAAAGGGAGGGGACCAATATTTTCAAATTTTGTATTTTTACTCACACATATATATAGATATTAATTTAAGAGGGTGAAAGTATATATACATGCATGCATGCATGCAATGCAAAATGCTTAATCTACGCAACTAGTAAAACGTAAACGCGCGACACATAAAAATATGCTCGAAAAGTCGTAATATGCAAGTCATGAGTAGACTACACTTAGCCTAAAGCCGGAACGCATCCAGTGGTACTTTTCAGTTATACGCGGGACAACTTCTCAGTTTTAGGTCAAATCAACACGTAACTTATAAAAGTCAACTTAATGCACATAAATAGAAAGTTATTGACCTACGAATTTTCGGAGTGTCACAAACTGCATATCTTGTGAACACACCCCTAACACGTTTGTAGCAATGTCATTCTTTCTTGTTCTATACCTAGGCTTGTCTTCAAGTGGTACTAAACACTGGATGTATGTTCCATCTAAAGCTCCTAAGCAATTCTTGAATCAACATAGGGAAAGAAAAAACATGTTATCAGCAGCAAAAGGAACAACTTATAATTTGCAAACAATAGGGAAAAATAACTTATCAACATACCTTGAACCATTTCCATCTTTGATCGGTAGAGTTATGAGAAACAGGTTCAGGCTTTTAAGCAAACGCGT